>JADAZS010000131.1:0-142218 GCA_014872975.1 Diaporthe citriasiana | reverse complement strand
ATTATAACTCTACTAATTACTTAAAATTAGTAAATATAATAAAAAAACTAATTATTATACTACTATTAGCTTTATTTTTAAAGCTTTTCTTTATATTAAATACTTTTTCTTATATTTTAAATACCTTTTTAGTTATATATATATTAAGAATAACTATATAATTTTAAGATAAGGGGTATATTAAGGGGCTAACTAAGTAAGTTTACTAACTAAAATACCAGCTAGGCTACCTATAATACTAGATAGCTTCTCCTAAATATATATACCTACTATAAATATACCTTTAATCAAATAAGCTGTTAGAAACCCTCTATTTGGTTTCCTGATTTAATTCGTGAAGTTATCAAGTGCTTCGTGATAGGTGGTAGTAGTACAGCAGAGTTTGATGAGTCTATAGAGGCCATACATGAGTGCAGAAATGCATACACGCTTCTTAACTAGAAGGTTTATGTCTAAGAAGAGAATAGATTGCTGCAATGCTTATTTACCTTGAATACCCTGTTCTTTAGACCACCGTAAGATGTAGATTCCATCGAGTCATAAAGTGTACTTTACGGCCGCGCTTCTAGTGCTACTGAAATTTCACAGCGTTGTATTTTCAATATATGTAGTCAGAGCCAGCGTTTAAGCGATGAGACAGGTCTTGATATTGAGGCCCACTAAAGCAATTATTAGACTAGCAGGTGGGTATTTGGTCTTGCTGAGTATCTGCCGGTAAGCACCGCAACAGTCTCCGACCAACTGACGTTTTCCCCGCAGCGAGTCTACTTACAGCTACAGGCCAACTATGACGCCGGTCATGGACTTCGATCCTACGACCCGACATCACTGAATCCAGACAAATTCAGCAAGTACTTACGGGCACACAGCAAGAACATACCGCCGAAAACGCCCCTGCGTATCGTCACCTTACAATCAAACATGTATAATTCACAAATATCCTTCACCCTAGACACCATCTGCCCCTGGACATACCTCGCCAAAAAACGTCTCGACCTCGCACTCACCCAGCTCCCGCCTGAGGTCTCCTCAAAGGTCTCGTTCAAGGTACAGTTTCTGCCGTATCAGCTGTACCCTTCATTTGGCCCCATGCAGAATAAATACGCCTGGCAACGAGACCGCAAATACGATGGCTCAAAGGAGAAGATGGACATGTATGTCGAATACATGAGCAAGTTAGGAGAGGCCAGCGGCATCAAGTTCAGCTTCGGCGGCGACATCGCCGACACCCTGCAGGCCCATCGCGTCATCCAGTACTTCCAGGAGGAAGCGGGTGCCGAAACGGCGAACAGGCTTGTGGATGCGCTGTACAGGATGTACTTCGAGGAGGAGCAGAACCCCAGCTCCCGTGAGACATTAGTGGCAGCGTGTCTGGAAGCCGGCATCGACGGCGGGAAAGCGAAGGCTGTGGTGGAGGACGATAGCGAGGGAGCGATGGAGGTGAAGGCTGCGCTGAGGGAGTCTGTGGCCAACGCCATTGATTCGGTGCCGCATATTATGTTTGAGGGGAGGAGAAGAGATCTCTCACTTGTAGGGGCGAAGGAAGTCCACGAGTATATCAAGGCGATGGAAACCATTGCTAAGGAATGTTCATAAATCCCCGGCGGGTGGACGGACTGGCGAGGGTCGGAAGCACCATGCAGACCACTTTATGCCACGAGTGCTGTTGGATGAGTCGTTGGCTGCCACAGATTGTGTGATGCATGAAATATTCATTGATTAAAGGAAGACGACTTGCTATTGTAACTCCTGACTGCTCTTCGGCTACTTGTATCTAGTACCGTGCAACAAGAAATTTCCGCCTCTCCTCATCCTCCATCGACTCAAGGAACTTGAGCTCGGACTGCTTTACTGAAGAGTACTTTTCCACCAGCTCCGTGCCTAGCAAGTCCGTCAATTCCTCGTCCTTCTCCAGAGCTTCCAATGCCTCCTCGACGCTCCCCGGCAACATCTCCGAGACGTTGAGCTCCTTGCGGTCATTCTCCGTCAGGCTCGCCGGGTCGACCTCGCAGTCCTGCCACACCAGCTTTTCTTTGGCTGTGAAGCCACTGGCCCCGGCGAAAATAATCGACGCCAGCGCTAGATATGGATTGGCGAGTCCGTCGAGGCACTTGAACTCCCAGTGGCTGCCCTCGATCTTGCGTAGGGGCGCCTCACGGTTTTGTGTGCCCCATGTCACCCATCTGTCCCGAGTAATTAGCATCGTTGGATATCACCATGCCCCTAGGCGGTTCTGCTAGCGAAATTGAGTGAGCTCACCTTCCCCCAGCCCATGCCCCATCGGCCACTCTTTCATAGCTCGCGGGGTTGCTATACGCAAACGCCGCGATGGCGCGCAGATGTTTCAGGATGCCTGCATAAAAGGGCTCATACGTCTCCTTCTTGTCACCCCCAATGGAGGAGATGGAGATGTGTGCATGCGCCGCAGTCCCACAAGTCTCAGGGAAAGGCTTCGGGTACAGCGTGAACTTGAAGCCCGCTGCCGTGGCCATGGCTGCAATCACCTCCCTTGCGTGCAGAAGGGTGTCGACGGCCTGGACGGGTGGCAACGGCGGGAGGACGAGCTCGAACTGACCCGGCGCGCTCTCGGCGTGGACCTGCTCGACGAAGATTTCCATCGACTCCAACGCTCTAGTGATGTCCGCGAGTAGCTTGGGGATCCTTTGGTCCGAGAAGAAGCGAGACACAGACCAGGAGTGTCCGTCATTGGCCAGTGGCTCAAACTTGCCGGATTCGCTGCGCTGGAGGAGCAAGAACTCAATCTCAAAGCCCACCAGGAAGGCGAGACCCTGTCTCGCCCCATGTTCTTGGGCCCTCGTCAGCTGCGTTCTGGGGCAGAGTGGGACCTGTGATCACCAGGTATTTAGACGTCTTGCTTTGCTGCAAACAGCATCATAACACAGTTGACAATGTCCATTCAAGCCACTTACTATAGACCCATCTTTCTCGCGAAAGTCGCCATACATGCTGAAATGTCCTGGTATGGGTCCACTCTTCAAGGATGAGAAGTCCGGATGCAGCCTATACTCCCCGCTGGCACTGGTTCCGGGCGACATCCAGTCATGCTGCAGCAGGCCGAGGCATGCTTTCGTAATGCCTATGTCCACGGGCTTGCCCTCTTCTAGTGACGTGATGAGCTTTCGGAAGGGAACCATCCTCATCCGAGGCATCGCCGTCAAGTCTGTCCAACCGATTCTGATGAAGTCCGGGGTCGGTTTGGCCCGAATGACGTGTGTGAAGATCTCAAGGTCTGTCGCTTCCTCTTCGATTGCGTCGCCGCCTTCGTAGTCTGTCTCCCACTCAGAGAAAGAAAGACCGAGGTGATACAGCTTGTTGGAGTTCTTGTACAGTATGTCTCGGACGAGCTCGATAGCGGCTTTCCAGCTCATAGCCCCCTTGCGGACGTAGTCGCACAAAACCTGGGGTCCACTTAGTGATTTTGAGTGCTCAATGGGTGACTTCGGACGAAACTAACTGATTCCAACACCTCCCTAATCTGAATAATGGCGAGTGCGTATGTCTCGGGAAACCAGTGACCATCGGTGGACCAGATTATCTTGGACCAAGGGCAGAGCTCGAGGATCTGCCGCACGGCAATCGCCTGACCATCCTGGCTGACGAAGGGGAATATTTCACCAATGTCCTGCCCGGCGTTCATTGTTAGTGGACTCCGAACCAGATAATTGCTTTGCGGTTGAAAATGGGTGAGCTCGAAGATCATGGTAAATTGAACCCTCGGTGTAGGGTCTAAGGAAAGAGGACGGCAGCACGCACAGCGTACACATTCGCATACACCGTCGCTAGGTAGCCCAATTCTCGCGTAAAAGGGTAGCCCGCATGCAGCAGTACGATCGGGACCTTGGGGTACGTCCGAATAAACTCCTGCAAGTGCGCCGGCGACGACTTAGCGAGCGTGAGATCGTTATCTCCCAGTCCAGTATGGAATTGCAGCGGCTTTCTCTCTCGCCCTGGCATCTCGCTGATCAGTGCAGCTGCTCGATGCACCAGGAGGTCGTTGAGGCCTGGGTGCTGTATCCTCGCCAACTCAGCCGGTCCAGCATAGTCGGTCACAATCTCATCAAAGGAGGCTTTCGCAATGGTCAGATCCACCACAGCCGGTATATCCAATCCGGTTCGGTAGCATATCACGCTCTTGAAGCCTACCACCTCGGGGTCCTCGAGGGCGCTTCTGATCTCGGCGTCGAACTCCTCGATTGCTCGGTCAAACACATCCTCGGAGTTTTCACCCTCCTTGAACTCGGCAGCATGTTTCTGGAAGATTCTGCCTGCCACAGTCTCGATCCGGACAATGCGCTTGCATCCGCTCCGCGTGAACGAGTTGTGCCAATCGTAGTCGTACGCATCATCAGGGGCATCCAGTCCATCATCCACGAGGATTGTCTCGATACCATCAAGACACTCACTGATCCAATCATCGTAGTCTTCCAGCCGCCGCTGCTCAATGGCAGCCACAACGGCCTCCCATGTCTGTGCGCAGTCGAGCACATGAGCCAGCTGCTTCACACCGCGGAGGTGTGACAGGCTCGTGAATGCGGCGTGTATGGCGTCTCCTGATGCCTCGGTCGTGATGGATATCAGGGGATACTTAGCCAGGGCATCCGGCTTCAGCAGCGGATGGGCGTGATTATCAACGATGGGGCATTTGTGGATGGCCCGGATGACTTCGTTCAGCTGGGCCCTGGAGACGCCCGCGGCGGGGGTGGAGGTGGCCCAGGTCATTGTGTTCACATGGATCCGAGAGGCCTCTGACACGTAGTTGATTCAGATTCGTGATCTCAGAGAGCTCCTTGCTGGTGGTGGGATGCTAGTATGCTGGGTCACCCGGAGGTGAGCAGTCTGAGCTGATGTTGTACTCAAGCGTCAAGTGGTCGCCTCCCCGCTTCGCCCGGTTGGGATAGCTCAAGCCCCCTGAAATGCACCGCGCATCATCCGTCATACCAAGAAATTAACCAAGGTACCTATTTACAAGTGCCCAGTGCGACCACACCATCCATACACGTACAATGATCGCTGGATACTCACGAGCTCATCTGTCGTAGTTCTGGATGATCCATATTCGAAGGGTTGGCCACTGGGACAGACCAAAACGACTGTACCTCGCGCCCGCTCCAGACCAGGGTTCTATTCCATGACACCATTTGAGAAGTTTCAATTTCAATCTGTGCTTTGAGTTGGGCATGCTCTTACTATGCCATCTAAGAGGTTTAAATCCATATGATATTCCATCATACTCCAATTTAGAAGTTTAAGAAGAATGCTCTACCGAAGTCACTGTAATGTTCCAAGTTGTGCTACTTTTCCTCCATACGATGCTACATGGGACAGTCCCCACGTCTTACTGCAGTGAAGCTGTAATTTGACTGTGGAAAATTGTTGATTCACAACTATGGTTACCTGACCAAAGAAGTTGTTTTGGAGGCCAGTTGAGCTGATAAGATCTTGTAACCTATGTGAATTAACCCAGTGATGGGTCCCGAACGGGACCCGAAGGCGTCCAGCAACGCAGCCCTGGCATGTGTACTGGCAGGTGCTTGTCAAAAGCATGAGAAGCCAACAGACCTGACATCCAAACCACAGGAGTGCAACGAGGAACCGGTTGTCTACATAGACTCCGAATGTAGCACGGACAAAACAAACCCCAGGCAGAACGCAGCAGGCTATAACAAAAAACTTACACAGAAGATAGAGGCACTGGGAATATCAGCTTTGCCCGGAGGTGGTTGGTTTCATTCTCGGAGTTCACCATCCTAAGGGGTCTGTTCCAGGCAGCCATGTCTAATGTTCGGACAAGACTGCGCACATCCAATCGTTTCTCCTGCTAGAGAACGATATCTGTACATAGTTTTTGGGCGTGGGCGGCTGAGTTGTCACACGGGTCCCAGCCTTCGGCTACGTTGTAGCGCGCCCACTGACTTCTAAGTCACAAATCCGCGAGATGTGGTTGATAATGTGACGATGTCGACGCGTCGAGCCAGGATCCAATCGACAAATAGAGATCTACTCTTTATAGAGAGCAAGGTGCTCGAGCTCAAGCTTGTGTATACACTCAGTAGTCGGCGTTCCTCGGGGGCATCGACCTCGCCCGGGCGGCGAGCACTTGAGTGCGCAACCAAGAGCCTTTGCAAGGCTCGGGCGGATCCCTCTTCCGGCGAGGTAGATACTATATCTATATCTTTGTCTATATCTACATCCTATGTCCTTATATTTGAATCCTTTTGTTTTTTATATTTTGCATTCGGAAGATGCAGATACAGGACACTTGTCACCAATCTGCTGACCCTGGATGCCTATTTATATTTATCCATTTGGCCCTTAGAACAAGGTCATCTTACTACAGCGTCGAGCCGATCACACCGTATGATCCAACAAATACCAAGAGCCCAACCTGAAAGAATCAGCCTGATGACTGACGAGGGATCTGCTTCAAATGCGGTCTATAAAAGATGATGTACCTGCCCCTACCTTCTCGACGTAAAATCCATATCCCAACAACAATTTACTTACTCTTTGAGATTCTAACTTTGATTTCGTCACTATTGTCCCCTCACACCTGTCCTCTAGTAGAACAACATTGAATGGCGACCCTCATCGATACGGTGGTGCCCTCTGGCACTTACAACACTTTGCCTTTGATTAGCCAAGTTGCCGGGGCACCCACGAATCACTCCCAGGATCTTCGAGACCTCCGCGAGTTGCTGCGCAAGCACAATGTCCCCAAGGGCGTCAGCATCCGGTTGATCCACAAGCACTTTGACACCAAAGAGGGCGAAGTCATGGTTTTTGACAAGATTCCAGTCCCAAGACATGGGGTCGTTCAGATAATGAAGCCTACCGTACCTCCAAACAGCAAAAAACTCCGAGGCATCCACTCTTTCGTCTATGAGAATGCATCCCTCCAAGCCTCCGAGTATGGCAACTACGAGGTTCCCGACATGAGTGATTTTGAGTCCTTCCCAGCCGAGTTCTGCGGTCTCATTTCTGAGCGAGGTCTGCAGCGCAAATTTGGGCTCAGGCTTCAGCGCGAGGACGATACGGACCAGGCAGGATGGACCGAGTACGAACTCCACGCGAAGCGCGGCACTATCATGTTCCCGGATGGTATGCCTACGCCTGATGGAGAAAGTGACTACAGTGTCAGCACAGAGTGGAAAGTGATCTTCAATGAACTTCCCAGAACTTGCAAGCATACTACGACCTGCAGGCACGGGCGGACCACGTGCAAACACTGCAAACACTGCAACAGCCATGACGACGAGAGCATTGTCAATTATGGGAATGAGACTGGTTTCTGCCTGGGTGGGCAAAAGATTCTTCCAGGAACTACTGTCCATGATATTGTCGATCAAATCATTGCCGCCTTTTAGTTGGGGAATGGTGAATCGCTTGGATTTGATGTCTTTCGTCTGATGGTCTATGGTGGATTATACTGTCAGCCACATTGCTGGCTCAACTCCTCCCGGAATTTCCAAGATTATTTCTAGAAACACAAGCGATTTCGACCATTTTTGTCAACATGTGCCGGAAACTTTCTCCTATTTGCCCCAGGTTGGTACAATTACCCCAGGAAAGTGACACAGGGCAGCCTATTTCTAGATAGAAGCTAAACGAGTAGGAATGATCTTTATATTAAAATATTCCTGCTAGCTCAACATTGGTAAGATCTGACTTGTTGGGATCCTAATGAAGACTGAACTTTTCGTCCGCAAGACTGCGATGAATCTAAAAGTGGACATGAAGGGACCGGACCTGTGTCGCAATAATTCTGCCGAGAGCACGCCGTGTTCCGAGAAGGCTTTGTGTTGCGTGTGAGGACGTCATGGAGATCCGTAGGCTGTATCGCTGTCCCTGGCGAAGATGTCTCATTTGGAGCGGAGCCAAAAACGGAGGCCTTGCAAGCCAACGTTCTATAATGGATCACCAACAGTGCCAACACTCTCCCTTGATTCGTCCACTGGTGTTGGTGCTGGATAGGTCCCGCACATTTAGGCGAACGATCTATGGCTAGCCAGAGGACGAGCTTCTCAAACTAGCCAAGAAGAAATGCGTCTGGTGTGCCCTCTCACTTGATCATTACAAAGAAATTGAAAGCACGGCAAATCTGCGCCGAGGTCTCCGGTGGGTGACACACAGAAAATTCGCCAGGATGCACTTTCGCAAGAAAAATAGGAATATCGAAGGGAAGCGGCAAGAAGTTACTTGTAGAACTGGTGGACTTGTCGAACATACAGAAGAAACTGACAACTTCTTTCAAAATCGTGTCCTTACCTGCATCGTTACTTCTCCTGTCGGCAGACCTCTTCATACTTTTCGGTCTCTCTTGGAATTACTTCATGTTTTTCTTGATGCTATCAAATGTCACCAATCACTCTGTTATGACGCCAATATTCTTCACCAAGATGTATCCCCGGGAAACATGATCATTCTGGATGCCCAAGATGAGGAAAAGCCTCAAGGGGTCCTGATAGATCTCGATTCCGCAGTAGAGCTCGAAGAAGGAGTAGAAACTCAGCTTAGCATTGCCGGCACCAGACCCTTCATGGCCATCGGCGTTCTAAAAAGTGAACGTCACACTTATCGTCACGACCTAGAGTCCTTCCTTTACGTCTTCCTCTGGACGATTATAACGAAACACGCGGAGAACCCCCGAGAGACGAGCAAGCTGCGACAATGGAGTAGTGGCGACTGGGACGAGTTGGCCGTTCGCAAGTCACTTGACATGGATCAGGATGGCTTTCAGAGTATGTTGGGGGAATTTAGTCCAGAATTCCACTCCTTCAAGCCGCTCGCCGAAAGTCTGCGCCAAATTCTGTTTCCCCTACGGGCTGGGATAATTTGGACAGGGACCGACGGCTCGCCCGAAGCTGTAGACAAGCTCTACGATGGAATGATCCGCGCGTTCGAAGAGGCTATTGCTTCTGAGGGTCTACGATAGACATAATAGAATGATCAGGTTTTTTCAGTACAATTTCAAGTGCCTATAGGACCTAGTGGACAAAAAGTGGTTCGAATTCAAGGTCACGGACTTCTAAAAGTTGCAGCTATGTCCAACACCTGCCAACACCATTCCTACTGCAAGGCCTCGTAGCGAGTTGGAGCCTTTCTATAGAAAGTAGCCAATCATGAAAGCGGCAGCGCAGACTGCATCACAGGCATTACACTTCAGACCGGTTTGGCAAAGACCGAGTAGGGATACACTCGACGCCCAGCCCCTTCAGTTATGTTCATTAGCAGCATTGGCTATAGACACAAATCACGGTCGATGAGGCCCATTCCATGTATCCACATTGAATGGCGTGGTGAGTCAGCGTGTGAAGTTGGCTGACCACTAAGTAAAACCTGACGTTCTCAACCTTTGCGGGTTGCTGGCCACCTGGCACCCTCACCTTCTGCCCTCTGCCTGATCCTCTCTGGCCTTTTGCCCTTCACCATCATAACATCACCTCTTAATTTTGGAGCTTGCTCATATCCTTGGTCTCTACCACCATTTCAGTTCTTCAAACCTACATAGCCAGGATGGCATCAAACAAACTGCAGAGCCACGGTTAATGACCTGGGAAGCGGGGAGCATTTTGCAGTATATACACGCGCACTGCCCAGGTGGAGAGAGTCATGTCAACGGATGTTTCTTATGTAGTCAACATTTGCCCAACTTGTGGACGGTGCACCTCTCAGTCAGACTCTTTCCTTGATGCCTGGGAAGCCTGAACTAAGTCATCCTGTTTGCTAACACTCGAAGCTGTGCGATGGGATTCATGGAAAAGTTGAACAAATTCTGGACACGTCCAACTTCCACGTCTTGCAGTTCTACTTTGATGTAAGCCAAAGCCCCACAATTAACCAGGGGCGTGGGTCTGACGCACATCTTGCAGCTCATTCGCCGCTGCGGTATCTGGCCGCCTCACCCGGGTCAAAGGTATTCAAGGCTGAGTTGATCGAATCAATGGCTGTAGCTGCACATCAAATCGCGGCGTATATCTACAAGCTGGATCTAGACGTTGGCAGCCACAAAACACTACTCAAGGTGGACAACGATGCCCCGACATTCTTCCTGCACTGAGCACAGCCAGTATAAAGACATCGATCAATATCCTGATTAGATGGCCGATGCCGTCGGTTACTGGGCTGAAGCTCAGATATTCGGTGGCTTGATACTGTTCGACCGGCGACAGCAAGACGGACCCTCGGCAAATGTGAGTTTCTTTGAGTACTTGTGCTTCAACAATGACTGTCCCTCCTACTCCTTTGCAACGCACTGAAACGCAATGGCAGGGGGACGATTGCTTCCTCACAGGGAATGGAGGTGAAACTGTTTATTGTAATCTACAGCTTCTCGATCCAGAAGAGTAGGAGGACTTCGAGTTCTTCTTATCTCAGTATCGCGCTTTACAGCAACACTTTCAAGATCCCTACGACATACATTTTCATTCCAACAACCGGAATGTAACATACCCAATCTGGCAGCTGCTTCCAGAGCAGAGGAAGGACCTGTTTGAGTTTCTCTCAAGCTTGTCGGAAACAGGAGAGGTCAAAAGCCCATTGCCCATCCTCCCGAGCGAGAAGAACCTTTTCCTAGTCGACCCGAAGGATCCAATCACCGAGACGCGCATCTATCTAGACGTTTGGGAACGGAAACCGCTGGGTGACGCTGATGGCGACGCGCGCAGGCATCACTGTCGTGGTGACAGGGTCGAGTACCCCTGTCGCACAGACTAGGAGAGGTCCAAGGGCAGAGGGTTCTTTCGGAATGAACTTATCTGGGAGATCAAATCGCTCGAGAACCGGGCCCAGGAATTAGCAACGGCGAGGACGTGGGGGACACAATCAGCCTCGTCGGCAACTGAATAATGAGATAGCGTGGTGAAGACTGATACCAATATACTTATCCAGTGAGAAATAGACAGATGGATGGATTATGGTACCGTGCAGAGCTTTCGATTTGATCACTTGGTCAGTAATGATTCAAATTTGTAGCAGTCGCAATTCCAAGATCTCATTAGCGATTCGAAACAAGCATGTATTTGAAGACGGCTTACCAAAGGGGGGGAAAAGCCGCTCAAATTGCCATCTACCCGTTAAAGGGCAAGCGTTTTTTCCTCCTCCAGAAGGGTGCCTTCGCCTTGTAAATACAGATCTCGTAATAAGCAATAAACTCAATGAACAGCAAGACTGCTAACCGCTGCAGGAAACAAGTCAGGAGACGGTGTTGATGGGGGTCATTCGGTAATCCTTCGCAGGTCAAGACAGCCATGCGATACATACAATATTTGAATGCAATATTCCAAGGCCAACGCTAGAGTCTTGGCCGACATGATTGTGTCCATATTCAGCGAGTAGTTGCTGTGCTGTAGGCAAAATGGCAGAGTGGCGCTGGGCCGCGACCACTCAAATTTTGCGGGCTGGTCTCGATCGGGAATGTTGCAGCACAGCACCGGAAAGCTCACCAATTGTTTTCTGAGGCTCGACAGCCAGCAGGTGGCGGAACACCCACCTATATGGGCGGCTGGACCAAAATGACGCGTATTGCATTACCAAGTATCATCTCTAGGGCTATCGACGTCACAAAGGCAACATACAACCTGAATCGCATTAGCGCTTATATGAGTATAGTAGGTCGCGCTGCGAAGGACTGAGGTTAAAATATAAACCCTGCATGTGATTTATACGTTTTCTCCTACGATACACTTCGAACAGAGCATTGTGAGTCAATACCTATGTAACACCTGTAAGTTCAAAGCCGACGAAGAAACGTACAGAAGGCGCATGTAAGACAGAAAGCCAGAAGATGGCTGACCAAGGCATCAACATGTAGGCTCGATCGATCGGTTCTCTGTTTATACTTGAGGTTCTCGAGGCTCGTTGCTTCTAAGCGAACCAACGACAAATTGTGGTCTATCGGCCGGCAAATACAGCATGGCAGTCAACAACCAGGACCATCCACTTGAACTCAAGCGCCTTGGAAAGAAGGAAGCCTGGGTAGACTGTCCATTTTGCCACAGCAGAGTCCAAACCAGGATTGAGAAGCATGCAAAGAAGGAAGACGTGTAAGACAAGCTCTTCTTGCATCACAAGCCACCACACAGCAACAGACCGCAGCGCGCGCAAGAGCCATGTTATCCAGAAGGGCCACTTGACCAGGCTGACCAGACGATTCAGGGCGTGGACCTCTGTCGCATTTCTCCTCAGCTTTATTCACATTGCAGGGCTCTCCATGAGTGTTCACACCGTCACTCACTACTGTCCCAACTGCGAGGAGGCAATTGCAGCCAGAGCACCTGGCTCTAATTTTGCACAGAGGTTGGAACGGTCGGAACTGAAAACTCAGGGAACCTAGCAGCAGGTGATTACGGTAGTATACATAGAAATTTATGTTTAGTGGCAGAGTTTCTCGACCTGAATTTGAAATTTTTAGCAGTCTTCCTGGGATATAGAGGACTATGATCAGTGTACCCTCACATGTAGTGAATTCGTAATCATGTGTCAAGCCTGCAAGTAAGCCTAGCGGCTCTGAACGTTGTAGAGCTTCAGATGTATATGTCGCAGGAGACAAAGGTAGCAGTTTGCAGACACTGCAAGCCTTTCGGAATCGAGCCCTGGATACGGATATTTTGCAAAGGTATTTTTCCCTGTGCTACTGGTCTCTCTAGTCGTCCAGCAATTCACTGAATCTCAAAATCATTGCGATCGACCCGAGTTGGCCCGGTTGGATGGAACCAAATGGCATGCTGAAGGGTGGTGACTCACAACAGGCTGCATGTGTACTTGTCAGTAGACGCACAGGCTGTTTCATGACTTGATCAGGAGTGGATTTGAATCCACGGTATTTGACTGCCTATGTAAACAAGCAACATGTTCAGGATGGTTGAGTTTGATGTGAGAAAAGACCTAGTAGTGATGTATTTGCTGAGCATTACTGATACATGTTTCCCTAACCCTGACTCATAATGGCTAGGAGTCTGTGTGATGGCCTCAAATAGTGGAAGTAGCTGCCTGGTTTTGTGGTTAGGGCTGAGCTCTCGTTGGCCATCAACTTGTTTTGGCGAGTAGTGGTGAGGCGGGATAATTGGGTTTGGACCCCAAGCAGGTGAGGCTGTCATCAGATGTTGGCCATGGGTGAGTAGACTGCACTTCAGCAGGCATGTGCAGCTGTGCAAGCTATAAGCTATAACTCAAGGCTGGTTGGAATAATTGGGTTGGGTGCCTGTTCATGCTAGGTGTGAAGAAGTAGTTCAAATTACAAACGCCAAAATGCATCTCTGACTCGACTATTATTAGACAGGGTCACATACAACACAGGCGGAAATGTGATGAGGCGGGCGTTTCGGTTGTTTTTGAGCGTGAAAGAGGATGCAGGATTGCAGGTACACTTCTGCGGGGCGACACAGACACTGCTATGGTCGAGAGTGAGGAGCTAGGAGGGTTGGTACTCGAGTGTACTTGGCTGGCTGCACATTTACACGAACCTGACACGGAAGGCGTGTCGAGCCAATAGGATTGAGCCCCGACGCGTGTCTGGCCAGGTACTGATGAGAGAGAGGGAGAGACCGGGAGAGCGGCAGTGAGTGGGTGTGTTGTCGGTGGGGCACTTTCGGTCAGGGCAATGCAGGGAGTCGCCCTTGGGCTGCAGTATGTCTTATCAGGGTTGAGTGTCTCTTTCTGTGTGTGTCTGTTTGTGCTGTCGCTTTGTTGACGCCCTAATCATGCGAGGGGTGATGGATGGTCTACGTCTGTTATGCGTGGCCAAAGGAGCAAGTGAGTGAGTGCGTTAGTGTGTGTGGTGTGTGCTCTCTGCTGGTGCTGTGACCGGGAGAGCTATCCAACATCCTCCACCATCCACGACTTGGAGGGAGGGAACAGCTGGACAATTCGTTGCACACTTCCAAGGTTGTGCTACCCCCCACCCCCCTCCACCTGTCCACCCCCGTTCCACATCCCCATCCCCCATCCCAGCGATCTCACGCCTCACCTTCTCCTCTTGAGCGAACAATCCCAACCTGCCATCGCATGCGCCATCCTCTGCCTCGTTTCCAAAATCCATCAGCACATCGCCGCATATAAATATCTGGCGTCGCCATATCTCGCCGCAGCATTTCCCAGGCTCCACCCTTCCGATATGTCAGTACCTGCCTCGGGAATTCTTTGGCCGCCGTATGGGCCGCACTGCAGGGCCTTGGGTTGCGATTGCGAGACTGACATTTGCTGCAGCATAGAGACCACGGGGTGTTCTCTTTTGCCGACAATTTCGCTCGCTGCCGCCTAGCCTTTTTGTCGCTCCGATCGCTCATATCCACCTCGAATCGCCCAACCTGCTACCGCGAGCCTCGAGTCCTCGAGGCCCGATCGTCGACGCACCGGTCTTCTCGATTCCGACGCCCACGCATATCTATTCGCACGTCGTCGGCGCCTCCAATGTTACTTGATCCCCCAGATCGCTGGTTAAAGACATGAGCTCTTCCGTGCTCAATGGCCGCTACTCCGTTCCCTCCACCTCTGGATGGCAGCTTCTCCCATTTTAACATATTCAATGACGGCGGCGCTCCGAGGAACACACCCCCTCCTGCAAATCCTGCTCTGCCTGGAGGTCCATGTAACTTTGTGGACTTAAGTCATGGTCCCAACGGCCCGAAATGCGGCTGTCGCCGTTTCTGGGGCCGCCAGGTCGCCGGCGCAGGATCCAATGCCGCGGACCAGGCTGGCTGGTGCATGTGCTCGCACCACGCCTGCTTCCATGACGATGGACACACCACCCAGGTCGCAGCAGCGCCCGCTGCGCCAGTAATGGACAACATGCCAGGACAGGAGAATGAGAAACCAAGGTCAAACAGGGCTCCGCTGAGTCCTGTCCAGGATTTCGCTTCCTTTCAGTTGCCCTCTAGCCTCGCCGGAGCCGCCATGGACTTCGCTGGGCTCAATTTTGATTCCTTTGCATCCAATATTGGACTTTGCGCACCCCCTCCGCCGGTTAAGCCACACCCGCCCGTACAGGATAATGATTCCATGCCGGATACATTGAGCTGGAGGAATGTGCCTTCCACCCAAGGATGCCCAACGCCGCTCCCGCCAATTCCATCTCAGTGTCTGATCCCAGACTCGCAGTCGGCTTCTACAACGGCGTCTAGCCAGATGAGATATTTACGGCCGTTTCACGGGGTCGGCCTTAACACACTAAGTAGTGTGACTCCAGCCAAAGAAGGCGCCCAGGCCGGCAAAAGCATTGATGTCTCGCCTGAGATCAACCCAGATGGTCAAAATTGTGACGACACCGTCACTGTCCCGTCTGGGGCCGCGACTCCAGTACCAGGACCCTCCCAGATCAAGGCTACAACCCGTGGGGGCTCAATCTCATCTCCTAACCACAAAAATGATGCTTTACGAAACCTAAGTGAAGCTGTCGAGGACCACAGCCAACGACTTGACAAACTGGAAACTGGGTCGATTTACTTCACGGCTCATGAAGAGTGCTCGGACAAACATGACGTGACTGATCTTCGGGTTACAGAGCTCGAGACACGCATGGATGATGCCGAGAGGAGACTGAACGACGATACCGCCAGCCTTGCCAGCACACGTCGCAACACCCAACGTGATGATGATGCCACTGTCAGCGATGTGTCTTTATCATCCAATGTCACAGCGCGGGCTGCTGAACGTGCTGCGCTGGCCGGCCAGCTCGAAGTGTTACAAGCCCGGGTCAATCAACTCGAGGCATCTGCACTGCCATGCTATACGTCTCCATGGGAATTGGAGGTGGTTTTCCTACCATTCCCCCTGAAGGGAATATGGGTAGAAGCACAGGACTTCAAGACCCCTCGCTTATCTGGCGGACGGGACGAGTGGACACCAGGGCCAAACTCAAACAGCAGAGCGACCCCAGAGCCCCAAGGGCTGGCTTCGTACGACGAATGGGTTGGCCAGGGTACGGGATGGCTGCTGCCTAGAGCTTGTGCTCCGGGCAGGCTAATCGACCAGCGCCTCAAGAGTCGCGGTCTGATTAAGAAAGTCCAAGTACGGGGTGCCGATGCTCGCAGCGTGCAGATTGCCATCGGGAACGCGTTCCAGGACATTCTGCGGATGAGTCCCCATCCGGCTAGCCCAAACTCCCCCTGCGGCTCAGACACCAGAATACACAGGTTCTTCGGGCTGCAGCAATCATGGGTGCCTCTGCGCAAAGTACACAAGGATTCTCGCCTTCGATTCCTGTCACCTCCGGAGCTGTTGACCCCTACTTTGTGGACCGCGATGTTCTTAATGGACAACGTAGTCATGAAGGCAACGGGAATGCATCGGCTGTACATCACACAACCCGAAGCGTACCTGCAGGACAACCATTCATTGAATGTCCCTGGTGCAAACCCGGGCTGGACATGGCAAAAGCTTCGGGAACTCGACCGCGTCTATTCAGACTCCCAGACAAGCAATAGCAGTTTCGAGGTCCCCGAGGCCGATGCACTGGAGGAGTACTGGACGTTCAATGCGCGCCTTGATGATCGTCCCAGCGCTCGACAGTCCGTCATAAGCCTTCAACAGTCGCACGAGAAGGCTGTCAACATGTCACGGACAACAGACGGGTCGACGGAACAGTTTTTCACTGTGCCGTCGCATCCAAGCACGTCAATAATGAGTCCCGTGATGACCCGGGGGCAATCGCCATTCACGCAGAGAGAGCGTCAACGCTCCAGGCCACCCTTCGTTCGAACTGGTTCCATGCCGCCGGTCAGCGCTCCAACAATACATTCTCCGGCACGCAGCAGCCGCCGAATGTCTTCCTTCGCCATCATGCCCTCCGTGGCTGGACCTAGTTACCAGCGGCACCCATCACCTCTTGTTACCGGCCGTCCTAGCCCTCGCCTGTCTCTGGTCTCCAACTCCCCAGCAGCGGCCATGGTCACGAAACACCGACATCGAAACACCCGTTCGCCCTCACTCCGACTGCACAACACACCGCGTTGGAGTAATCGGTCCTACAGCCGCAGTCCAAGCGTGAATCCCATGCCGTTCCAGCATGTACACCCCGAGCAGCATATCCGAGGAGATCGCCGCCCAACGCCCATGGCCTACATGACTCCGTATAGCAATGCACCGCCAGAATACCCACCTCAAGGGCTTCATCCTAGCCGCAGTTATCATGTGCATGGGGACGATGAGCTCATGGATTTCGATGACGACCGAGGCAGCTCGACCGATCCATACGGCGAGGAAAGTGACGGCGATATGCCAGAAGATGACGACCCTGATGTTGACGTTTACGAAGATGAAGCAGACATGCTGGATGACCTCGAAAGCGGCTCGGATGGGCAACACCACGTTGCCGGCCCTTCACAACAATACCGGACACATAACCAATCCTCGCAGCCCCAAGGGCCAGAAGATATCCCCTGGCGAGGCATTGAAGACAACATGTCAGATGGGGAGAACTTGGATCCGCTTGAAGTTGACGGCGACGGTGACCATGCTGACGACAGAAGTGATGTGTCTTCACAGCCATCGGAGTACCCCAGCACTCAGAGGGCGTGGCGGGTACCTGCGGGGGCTGATGGGAGAGAGACGACTCACGCACTCGAAGATGATGATGGGCCTGGCGGGGTAGCGTTCACCATACATGAGGATCCGGACGGAGAGGAGTCTGGGCCTGAGGCGCAAAATATATGGTGAAAAGACGGCAGCGGGACTTTGATCCACATGTTTTTGGATATATCGAGGCATTGTGTGGCACATACAGCCGGGAATCTGTGGAAGCATTGGTGTTTGGCGTTTGCTATGTACCTGGGGTGTGTGGGCGGCGTCGAAAGTGAAGTATCTAAGGCGCTATTTGGAACTGTATCAATTAAAGCGAGGGATAATTCATCTCCATTATTACCCAGTATATCAATCTACCAAACTCGACACTGCTTTGTATACTTGGAGAAAACACACTACACGGATAGGCTTCATCAACTACTCGTTTGGCTCATCTGGCAGGGGGCTGGTGACAGTTCACCTGGCGTTTCCCTGCAATCAACAACCGTCCTCACAGCTATCGCACCGATTGGAACTTCATCAAGCGCCACGCTTTGACTCCTGCTCACCTGGGCCTGATGCCCAATACCAGGGTCCCCGTACCAGGACCACCCGCGGCCATCCGGGACCAGGCGCCCAGCCTCGACGTCCTCGACCGCGAGATACTCCAACGAGTCGAACGACGACAGTGTGTTTTTGGTAGTGCCTCTGCCCTGGCTCTTCTCCCTGGCGTGGTGGGCCGGCCCCCGACCCGTGCGCCCGCTATGTGCCATCAACCCGCCGATGGTGTTGAGTGCTGCGTGCATGTGCTTGCTGTGCCTGGCGCTGCTGTTGCCACTGCTGGCCCCCGCGCCTTTGCTGGATATGCTGCTCCTGCCGACGGTGAGGTGCGACGCAATGCTGCGGTAGATGGGCGATGCCAGGGCCATCGTGATCAGCGGCCGCAGGACGGGCAGGCAGGCGCAGATGATGGTCATGTCCGGCTCGAGCGTCAGCCACAACTGTGGCTGAAAGAGGCCAACTGTTGATCGATTGCGTTTAAAGTCAGGCACCCTTATCTGAAGGAGCCTGCTGGCGCAGCTGCTTCCATTGTTGTTGAGGAAGTTGGCGTTGGAGAGTCGCTCACGTGTGAAATCAAAATTGCCTTCCCCCGCGGTCACCAGCTGGAGGTGGTAGTGTAGCCTGATCCCGCTCGCGGAGGTGATAGCCGCGCCCAGGAGGAATACGGCCCCCAGAGCGAATCTCTGGCTTCGTGGGAGATGCTGTAATGTTTTGGATCAGCTACTCGAGATGTCGAGATCGTATAAGAAATAGTAGGATACACCATGTGCCCCAAAACAAAAACCGGTCTCACCAGCCAGCTGTCACCGGACAGAAGATGAGAAGACTCTTGAAACTAGCACCGAGAGAGATACGAATGACAGTGACAATTCCTTCAAAGGTTGTGTGTAAATGGCTGGAGAGCTGCTTACCAGCTTGGAAACCTCGAACGTTGGCAGGCACAAAATGACCATATCCATCAAGATGTTGGGAATAATCACTGCGTGATTCAGTGTCAGCTACCGGAGCACTAAGATGTATGAAGTAGCACAGGGAAGAGCAGGCCACGGATGACAGAAGTTTCTCCTCGAGGGGGTCGAACTCGAATTCGGAAGCTGCTTACTGCCCATGCTATATGCATCCTGGTCGATACATCCATCAGGCGTCATGGCTGGGTTAAAGGCCTTGCTGACAGGAGATCATTGAAAGATATCCACCAGTATACCAGCAGTCCACCACATTGCCGTAAGGGCGGCAGGACAATGCATCCTCGCTTCATGAAAACAGTAGGGAAAAGCCTCCAGTAGAGTGAGAGGATGCTGAACTTGGCTGTCATGATCACAGTTGGGTAGACCATCTGGCGGGCGTAGAGGAGCTACGGCGTTGTCAGTTACTCACAGGCCTGCTTCAGCAATAGGAGACGCTCAAGAGCTTACTTTGAGTGTGTTCTCCAACCAACCCATGGAAGGACCGGTGGCCATGTTGTCCTTGAATGGCGTCCCGAGACCTCCTGTTTCAACCATGAGTACCGAGATGCCGTACATGCCCCAAGCGAGGACCATGGATGCGAGGATGAGCCAGTCGTCCAGCCAGAGACCCGCATGCCGGGAGAGGCGCAACCAGATGCGCACGCCAACAACTGCTGTGACGAGAACAGCGACCGGTGTCAGGACCTCGATCATCCACAGGTCCCCTTGGACTCGTGAGCCCGTTGCCATCTTAAATTGGGTTTCGGTCAGTTCCAGCCGTGTCTAATTGCGTGTAGTGCAGGCAAGGACGTGGAAAGAGAGATCAGGCCATAACTCATGCAACGTGCACATATACATACCGGCTGCTAGTCCATATTATACTATTTGATAAGCAAATCCACATGAACAAAGAAAATACCTTCGTTATTTATAAGATGATCGCAGGTCTAGCGCCGAGTATCACCTGGGCCCCGTCATTGCTGAATACCGGTCCCTTAGGGTTGCACTCGGCCACACGCCCGGGTCGGCTGCAACTCGTCGCGGCACTGTACTGTAAAGTAAGTTAGCAGCTACTGTTTAGAGTAACAATGGCGATCTGGGTGGTCAGGTCCTGAGATCTTTGGAGCAAATGACGGACGATCAGCGTCAGTGCGTCTCCCGGTACCCAGAACAAAGTGCCCCGGCGCGGGGGACCTCGACAGATATCCCCGTCCATGGATAATTACAAGGTTCGCGCGATTGCCTCCTTACCAGACCTTTGGAAAGAGAAATAACAAGCTTTGCGATTGCGAGAGGGGTGCCGTCCCAGAGACAACAGGGTGGTCCCATCGAGTCCCACGTCCTCGCAGCTCTGTGCCTAAAGGGAGTATACAACGTGTTGCCGTACGGAGTCCCAGAAAAAAGAATAAGCTCAGAAGCTAGGCGGGCCATGAAGAAATCGTAGCGAATTCAAGGCAATAAGACACAGTAAAGCAGACAGGTGTTGTTTTAGGGGCTAGAAACTGCCTCGTCGCTCGCTTCTGAACTGCTTTTCCTACGTACTACTGACATATGGAGGGCATGAATTCTCAGTCCAGTACACACTTTGTGACCAGCCCTCCTCATCAGAGCACGTCACAGCGTTTGATCTTTGAGTCTGCAACACTGTTCAATGTTGTGAGGCATCGTCATAAGGACTATGGGCCACAGAGAAATAAACTCACAGCTAACATATTCGACCATGCCTGGAGAATATATGCAAATGGGTACCAGTTGTGAAAAGCACATTCCAGGTTCAATGCATTCAAAAAGAAAAAGGAAAATTGAATGTAGACTTCTGCTAATTGGAAGCTAGCATTGACAGACTTTTTTGTTGCAATAAATATGGAACTCAAAAAGTTTGATTTTTGATGTGCTGTACAATGCACTGCTCCCTCTTGCTACATCACGACGTATCTTTTGTCGATTTTGTCCCTGGCTGTAAGTAAGTATACCCTGTCATGAGCTTCCTGTACTAGTTGTTCATATTCTCCTTTCTTTGCAAGTATGGCGAGCAACGTGGCGTTCTGAAGATGACTGTCGCAGTACCTGTGCTCGGTGTAAGTGGACAATCCTGTGGTTATGGATGCAATCTGGTTCTCTTTGCCTTGTGGCGTGGGTCATCAATCCCATTTTACCAGGCTTTTGAAGCTTGGAGTGTGATCCATTGATGGTTGCGCATTGAAGCATCCGAGTCTTTGGGGCCGGTCTCTGATGCTGCTAACGTTTGGAGCAGTCATGAGTATGTGACGGAGGTGTTGTCTGGGTGCCTTGGGAGCTGACTCGGGCAAATCAAAGCCGAAAAGGTCTTGAGCTGGGCAACCCGGGCAGCTCAACCCAGATATGCCCATTTTCCTCTGGTGATTCCATGACCACCTCCTCACAGTCCTCAATCCCAACCCCATTAGCAAACTGGGTCACCACGTAGTCGACGGTTGATCCTTCCGGCCCGAGCGCCACCATGGGGGCATGCCACACGCCGGCACCGTAGGTTACGGCCTGGTTGGTCGTTGCGATAAAAGCCTTGAGCCGCTGCAGATCCGGCTGACTCTGGGCCTGGCTGTTGTAGTGGATTCCGCGGTCTGTCTGGCTGGGTGTTCGGCCGGTAGATGAGCCCGAGGGGGTCTGGAGGCTGGGGGCCACAATAACGAGATAACCGTGTTCGGCCAGCGGGCTGGCAGGGCCGGATGTGCTGAGCGGAGTAAAGGTCTGTGTGGTATAGGGATGGCGTTCGAGAATCTCCACCTCGAAGACGCGGGAGGACGGTGTGGAGCTTTGAGACGTGCTGGTCTGGTGTGTCCCCAGCTTCCGCGCCGCGCAGACGAACATGTTCATGACGGCGACGCCAAGCCTGCCGCTCGGGGCCTGGTGGTAGTTGCTCACCATGTGGGTGACATGCTGATACTTGATGGCAGAGCCCTGGTTTGCCGACACAGCAGCCAAGGGCAGCGGTCCGGCAGCGGCGAAATTGGAGGGGTCAAGGCCAGGCCTGGGGTTCTGAATAACCTCGCCAAACGGCGCAAAGGCGCTGGCTTCCAGCGGCTGGGCCTTGGCCACCACGTCTACCCCGCGGATGGATATTTTGAGCGGCGCCATCATCACAATTGCCGTAATTGAAAAAGGGTGCCGCGATGTCACGATGCCACGATTGCCTCCTCGCCGGGTTCTAGGCCGGCGGTGAGTGGCAGAGGTCACCAGCGGGCTTGTGGTCTCGGTGCGGATGCAGCTCCACAAGGGACGCAGAAATTGGGCCCTTTTTACTGGACGGCGTGCTGGCAACTGTTAGCCAAGACACAGTCCTCCGGTGACAAATCACTGCTTGACTGCCTCTGCCTGATAACAGGGCACAGCTCCCCTGCCACAGCAGCAACACGAGAAACGCTGGATTCCCACCTCGGAGGATCCGAGTCCATGGCCCAATTTCGCTGCACCTCTCGTCAAACATCGACTGCCAAATTGATCCTGCCCCTGGCTTCGACTCCTTTTTATGTATAGCGTCTATGGGCAAACGGCCAGAAATGGTCAATCTCGCATGCACCACAAGGTGGGTCAGCAGAGTTGAGATATATCAACCAGCTTGACGGCGTCTCTTCAAGTGAGACACGCACTCTGCACATTCTCGTCTACGTCTCCGTCATTTGATCCCCCCCTTTGCACTGAAGCCGCGAGATCACAGGAATACTCTCTCAAGTTCCGGTAAAGGATATATCCTTTCTGCCTGTCTACGGACTGCGCGGTTTCCTTTCACAATTCGGCAACACTCAGAGCACTTAATTGTATCTCAAGCTCTGCACCTTTTGACACACGGACCTCTTTTTCTATTTGTCTTTTTTTCTTCTTCCCGTATCAGTCTGCACACGACCACGGCATCGAAACCTCGGGAACAATGGGCAATGCTCACGACGGCGCCGCCTTGATCCAGTCCAGCACGGCCTGGATCATTGGCGCATTTCTCGTCTTAATCCTCATCGTCGTATTGTTAAGTGTTGGCCTGCGAATTTTGTACGTTCGCAAATGGAAGCCACGGTACGAGAAGGTGCACGATCCTGTCAGAGACGTCGAGGCAGCAGGAGGCGCGAAAACCCGGCAGAGGACCCTTTCCGAGATCGACACAAGTTATGCACCAGCTACCCCGGCGCCCGCGACTATGGCAATGAGGGCGAGCGTAGACGAGGGAGAGATTGCTCGGAGCGAGGCACTTCACGGCTACTACCAGGCGCCTGCCGAGGTCAGGTACAACTCAGGTCCTGATAGTGGCGAAGACAGGAAGACCATGTTCACATGATCCTCTTTGAGGGAGGAAATGCGTATGGGATCTTCCACGGCTTTAGGGCGCCTAAATTGGATGCGGTCGTGCTTTCCAGCGCTCCTCAACAACCTCCCAGCTTCGATATGGGTACAGTGGCCGACACAGCTTCCGACAAGGGCAAGTCACCAGGCATTGGCGAGACGAAGTGGTGTACATGGCTGTCGAATAGATATTAAAACGCAAGTCAACAGCTGCGGAGTGTCTGAGCTCTCAGCGCTCGTGACCAGAGAAGCTCCCAGCCAGTCGGTCGCAGAGGTGGCAAAAGGCCCACAAAGCGCATTGTCTGGTCTAGACGATCAACAGCACAAAGCCGATTTTCTCGTCCTCGTCGGTCAAAAAGCCAGGGCAGATAAGACAACCCGAACAGGGCAGATAGGACGTACCGTATGTCTACACAGGTGTGTAGTCTGACTTGCCTATCTTGGGTGGAGCTCGATCGCTGTACATGGCCAGCAAGTTTGATCCACGACTGGAAAACTTTCGACCTGTCATCAGGTTGGTCTGCACACGACCACCGGATGACTGAAAGCCAGTGTTGCTCTCTTCAGTCGCTACTGCGAAACACATACGCCTGGCAAATGCGCTGTTCATTCTGTCCTCGGTCTGCAAGGGAATACGCTTCAGGCAGAGTCAAGGATGATTTGTTCGTTTTCGTCAGCCAGCTTGGGCACACATCAACCACACGCAATGAATTGAATATCCGATTCCAGGCTCAACCCTCTGGGAACCTCGGGCAATCCCGTTAGTGACCGAAGTTGTCCTCCCTCAAAGGTGATCAAGGTGACAAGAATAAAACTTCAGTAAGACACAAATTGAATTTCCTGTGAGTCGCACTGCTCGGTTCACTTCACAACGACTACTTGTAGATGGATTTTTGAAATCTACAGCTGCATATAGAGATGGTCGCATGAATGCTGTCAACAGACACAATGCCAAGGTGACTTGCGACCTCTCAACGATGTTTTTATATGGTATCAATTTGTCAAATTCTTCTGTTCATGCGATTACCTCTTGATATATACATGTCAAAATGCGCCGGAAAAGTGGTGTCGTCACTGGAGGCAATTTCCGTCCTTCGCAATGTATCTCGAGGTCGCAGGCGAACCGCCTGCGGCTCACAAAGATACGACATTGGAGCAATTAGCTGTGAGGATTTCAATTGATTAGCTATTCAGTTCCAAGAAGAGTCGCCGTACATATCGCGGCCAGAGTTGTCTTGAAAGACTATTTTGGACAAATAGTAACTTGCAGCACAATATGTGACTTTTCCCCCTCTCTGGCTACCGATCGACAGTGCTCACAACGTTTGAAGCTAGGTCCGATTTTAAGTCCCTGACCTGCTTACTAGCCGTGGACCATGTCCTACTCCTTGAATGTCCTACGGCATCTTCGCTCAACTTATCACAAGGGGGACCTTCTGAATGTATTCTAGTCTTTTCGAGAAGATCATATCGCTTCGGTCGTATTCGTCATTGTGAGGCAGAATAATGATCTGGCGATTTTAACTAAGCACAACGCCGGGACGGCAGCTACCAAGGACTTAGTTGGTGAGTGACTTGGATGAGATCAATTCGATTGCACTTTACGGTTGAATATCCCGTTGTGATGCCCGAGCTTACTGATACCACCACATCATGGGGCCTTCAGTGGGTTGCAAGTGATTACTGGCTCCGGGGGGTGCTGCAATGTGAGGAATATTCTCCGTAAGCGAGCTTACGTAGAATAGCTGCCTAAACCTGCAGTGTAACACATAAGCTGCAGAAATATGGGGAACCCAAGAAGTTTTCGCACCGTGAAGGGGATATTACTCGTGCAAGAAAGTGCTGAGCATGCTAGTTCATGAAGGTGGTGGTGTTCGGCAAAAACCTACAATTGACAGGTCGTTGCTAGCGTTTGTAGTTTAGAGTCTCTTTATTATATGTGAAAGCGCAAATTCAAGAGCCCCAGGTTCATCATCATTCAATGCATCTACCTCTGGTAAAAGGTTTTGCTTCTTGTTCCACTAGTACTTCTACTAAACCAGAAATCATGGCGACATATTACGTTCTCATAGCCATCGCGCTCATCGTAATCATCACCGTTCAAAGACAAACAGCTTCCTCTTACCAGAATGCTCCTTTCCCAAAAGGTCCGAAGCCCATCCCTTATATAGGAAACCTCCACCAGATACCCCTGACCAAATCTTTCCTCGCATTTACATCATGGTCCCGCTCCCCCTCGACTTCCACCCCGGATGGTATTGTGGGCTTGCGCTTCGGCCCTCAGTCCCGTGTCGTTATTCTCAACAAGTGGACGCAGGTGCGCGATCTGTTTGACTCCCGTGGGAAGGGCTTAATATACTCTGACAGACCACGCATCCGCATCAGCGAGTATGTGATACCACCACCAGGGGCAGATTTGCATCTCGCCTTCGCTAGGTACGGGTCCCAGTGGAGGAAGGCGCGGCGGACGATCGTGGAGTTCCTGAGCGAGAAGGAGATGCCGGGACTACTGAGCATCCAAGATGCAGAAGGCACTCAGATGATGTGGGAGCTCTTGGGCCTCGGCAGCGGTGGCGACGATGCTGCTGGGCTGACCGTGTGGCGTCGATACGTGCTCCGATATTTTGGCGCCGTGATCCTGGCCAGTGTCTTCGGCATCAGGGGCAAACACTCGGACGAGCAGAGTAAGGTTGGGAGATTTTTCTCTGTCCAGGACGAGTGGGCAGCGATCAACGATCCAGGCCAGACGCCCCCCATCGACGTTTTCCCGTGGCTTGATCAAGTGCCTGATTTCCTCACGCCGTGGAAAGGTTGGAGGAGGCGAGCAGCCCTCATTAAGACCAGGCAGAGCGGCGTGTATCGAGACCTCCTGACAGAAACGCAGGCTAAAGTCAATGCTGGCAAATCGGACTCCTTCATGGGTAAGGTCATTATCAACCAAAAGACTGCTGCTGAGTCCGGCCGAGACAAAGACATATATACGCAGCTGGAGCTGGATTACATTGGCGGGTTTCTCATGGAGGCCGGTGCCGATACAACAGCCACGTGAGTACAACATGTTTCACATTAGATATTGTCCTCTATGATGTCTTTTGAAATGCATCACGAGCCGTATCAGAATTCCTAGGTAGAGGCGCCTGGCGAGACTATTCTTCAACTTCTCGTAATGGCTTTGAAAGCCTTTATAGAGACCTACCACCCCCCGAAACTATCAAATTAGACGCCTCTAATCGAGAATGGACGGACAGAAACTTCGAGACATTCATACTTGCCATGGCTGCATATCCCGAACTGCAGAAGCAGGCACAGAAAGAGATCGACCAGGTATTCGGGCAGGATGAGATGCCGCACGCGGCTGATGGGAAGAACTTGCCCTTCCTCAGAGCTTGCCTCCTCGAGGTAATCGTGAACCCACAGATATGACTGTCAATGATGGTGATTGACTTTTTCCAACAGACTTTGCGGTGGCGGCCGCCTTTCCCAACCCTCGTGCCGCATGCGAATACAGCCGACGACGTCTACCAAAACAATACCATTCCGAAGGGTACGACTGTGATCGCAAATGCGTGGGCCATCTCTCACGATCCGGAAGAATTCGACGACCCTGAGTCATTCATGCCGTCTCGCTACCTCACCAATCGCTTCGGTAACAGGACCAAGGAGAACGACGCCGAAAGCACACGCGCAGGCGACGAGATAGACACCGATGCCCTCAATGCTGCTGCTGAGGTCTCCAGTTCTGGACGGAGGCAGGTATATGCGTTCGGGGCAGGCCGGAGAGTTTGTGCTGGCCAGCGGATGGCAGAGAATAGTAGCATGATGACTATGGCCAAGCTTATCTGGTCTTTCGAAGTGGTCTACGGAGGCGAGGGGAAGCCTGACGTAGACGTTCGAAGGGCTTTCAGGGATGGAATTCTCATCGGACCCAAGCTGTTCCCGGTGAGGTTTGTCCCGAGGAGCGAGACCAAGAGGCACATCATCAGACAGGAGTGGGAGAAGGCAGATCGATTTCTTAGCAAGTTTGAGTGAGCATTCGCTCGATCCATGCATGTATATTTATCAATTCCCAGCTGGCTGTACCTCTTACAGTATCCTACGACACCTTGCTTCAATAACAAAAGCTCGCCAGGAATTCACCCGCGATACAAATTACCAATACTTCCATTCATCAATTCAACGGGACTTGCATCCACGCACCAAAATCGCTGTTAGGCTCTACCATACCTAGGTAGCCCTTGAAACCCTCAAATACTGACAGGCATGGTTATTGCCAGCATGACCCTGACGCGTCTAAAAGCACACACAACCGTGCAGAGAAAGCCTGCTGATATTCCTCTTCGTGCTTCATTATGTCACCCATTCATATGCAGCCTATATCATTGTTCGCAGCGGGCCTTGTACCATTCGGCTGGCATCAGCAGGTATTCTGGTTGCGATAATACGCGCTGTGGCCAGTCCGTACATCGATACGAAGGCGGTGATGATGGCCGTCAAGAACACGGCCAGCAGCATGTGCTCGAGCCCGAAGCGGTGGGCGTTCTGGTAATGTGTGGGTGCCAGAGGACCGACCATTTTCTTCAGGGGCTCGATGCTGTGCTCTTTTCGCGCCTTCTGCGCGACGTGAAGTGCCGGAAGGCCATCCATGCTCCATGAGTTCTTCAAAGCCCAGTAGCGAGGCATGCTTTCATTCTCATCACCATGCTTAAACTTCTCATCCTTCCGTTCAAAATGTTGATTGAGGGTCCTCCTGTGGTCCTTGTACTCGTAGAAGGGCACAGAGTACCCGCATGACGTGCCGACCTGGTGGATGTCTACGAGGACGATCGCCCTGGACCCTGGGATGGCCTTCGCGTCGTTCTTCTTGACGAACTCGTCGAAGCCACTGGTGCCGTTCTCGAGGACGCGTCCGTGACCGAAGATCCGCAGGATTCGTGGTGGTCCTTGAAATGCATTGAACATGACTGTGATACGGCCGTTACCGGGTTCGTACAAGTGAGCGATCGTTTCTGACCCGGAACCAGTCAGGTCCATGTACCAGAAAGTCCGTTCATCGAGCACGCCGAAGTAGTCACCGCCTTTAGGTGAGATGTTTATGTGCCCTGATGCCGACAAGGGCGCGGTGCTGACCCAGAACATGCGCTGCTCGAGGATCCATTTGAAGAGTGACTGGGGAATTGTTTCATAGAATGCACCCATTTTGCAATTTTTGTGCCATCTACTGGCTGGTGACAATGGCGAGGAGGTGGGGTATGATACCAGGACGGTCTTGGGCGGGAGTGCCGCTGCAGATAAACGGTGTCAAAACTGTCTTGATGATGACGCACCCAGCGACATCGGACAGCACCCTTTGAGGAAGCTCAGCGTAGGTGCTCTGTACACAAGTTTGACTGCAACTGTGCAAGTTCTGATATCTTACTGATCTATGTTAATTGAAAGGACTGCCTGGAGGATTGAGTATAAGACCGTGTCGTCTCGATTGCCCACTGGAACCAGCCTGGTTGTTGTCAGTGACACGCTAATGGAGGCAGAGCGGAACCCCGCCTGTCGAAGATGCTGGATGAGGGGCCAGCGACATTAGCCTGCCCGTTGACATCCAGCCAGCCCCATATCCAAAAATGATTGCGTGATTCATCTCTGAAGTGTCTCTGCCTGTGTCATCTGTCTCATCTGAGCTCAGCGAACCCCTCCCGGCCTGAGAAAACCAAGTACGGCAGTCTTGACATCCAGAGGTTAAGCAACGATCAAGCTGCTCGAGAAAGGCAGACTCTCGAGTTACCTCCACGAGCCAGCTCTCGCTTCAATCGTCATGACCGCCCCCACGCCTGCCCCAATCGCCATCATTGGCGGTGGCATATTTGTCAAGGAACAACACTTGGTTTGTACCCTCTCGATGCCGCTTTCACCCCCGCACATGGCCGCCGAAGTTATGCTGACCAAGAATTCCAGCCCGCTGTGCTAGCCACGCCTTTGCTTTCGCTGAAGGCCATCTACTCGCGTTCTCTCAAGTCCGCTAAGGAGACCTCGGAGCTCCTTCCAGCCTCGCACAGCGCTGTCGACCTCTATTCGGAAGACTCTGGCCCGGGCAAATCCTTCAAGGACGTCCTCTCGCGTTCCGACATTGTCGGCGTGATTATCGCGCTCCCGATTCGTAACCAGCCAGAGTTTATCGAGGCCGCCCTTCAGGCGGGTAAGCACGTGCTGGCGGAGAAGCCAGTCGGCCCTGACGTAGAGTCGGCTGAGAAGTTGATTTCGTGGTATCGAGAAATTGCCGCGGAGAAGAAGGTCATCTGGGCTGTGGCCGAGCAATTCCGGTTCTTGCCCAAATATGTCTGGGCTGTAGAGCAGGCACGGACGTTGGGCAAGGTAATTGGGTTCAATTTCAGGGTATTCCAGCTATGCAGTCAGGGTGTGTGCACATTCGAACCAACTGAGGCGTGAAGAAGAGGCTGAAAAATTACAGACAACAAATATTTCAACACTGAGTGGCGGAAGAACCCAACACATCCTTACGGGTTCATCCTCGATGGCGGCGTCCATTCCACTGCAGTCGTTCGTAGTAAGTAATCCCAAGTCATCGTGCCTGTCTTGCTCCGCTGCGTGCGCCTGGATGGGTTGCAACACCTCAAATGGCCCACAAGCTGGTATAGGCCTAATTTCCAGCTCCATCCGGTTGGACATTTGGACTTAGTTCCGGTCATGGCTGACTTCTGAATGCTGTAGTGTTCCTCGGCCAGGATCAGGCCCAGACAGTCATTGGCTACTCATCCCTAGCTCAGCAACACCTCGCACCAGTGGACACGCTCTCTGCCGTCATCAAGACCAGGTCCGGCGCAGTAGGTAGTTTTACTTGCAGCTGGGGAACTACCATGAAGGCGACCGAATACACTGTAGCTTGTGAGAATGGCAGCGTCACTGTCGAGGGCGATGCGGGCTGGATTCTCCACAAAGATGGCCGAAAGGTCGAGAAAGACTTCCCGTTCATTGTTGGTTCTGGAGTGACGGAGGAGGTGCAGGCATGGGGAGCTGCGATTGCGGAAGGCAAGGAAAATCCGCTGTTGACGCCCGAGATATGCTTGGGCGATCTGGAATTACTGCAGTACATGCTGAAGAGTGCCGAGGACAATGGTGTTCCTAAGAAGCTAGACCTTCAGTAGGCAGACTCAAGCTTGAGCTACAGCTTGAGCTCGAGCTCCAGCCCCAGCCCCAATGTGTCGCCCAAGAGGTACTGGCCTGATCTAGGTCTAGCAGTCAGAAGCTAGCGATCGGTACTTTCGTAGGTGCCTTGCATCTAAAGCAATCACCCCTGGTGTGTTGGTAGAAAAGTAGCCCCTGCCATCGCTCATCGTTGTTGGGAAAGAGCCGGGACCATGGGACGCGTGTGAAGTTCGCAGGGTATTGTCGCGCGCACGAGGCGCTATGTGAGCTCGAGCGAGAGGCGAATTCCAGCGTGGCGTCCATCACAGTTTGGCTTGTTGCCCTCGGACAAGGATACGTTCCAGCCCTCGCTTCATCGTGCTATCCATTCCGTTGGAGTTTGGCCGTCCTGTAGCCCGATCAACAAAGACATGGACGAACTCGCCAACGCTCTTCACATCGTCGCAGCCCTGCTCGAATAGCGCGACCTCATAGGTGACTGACGACCTCCCGAGCTTGTTGACGCGGAGGGCTAGCTCGGCGACGGCTGGAAAGGCGATTGAGCTGAAGTAGTCATTGTGGGAGTGAACTGGTTGGACATTAATACGCCATCGGAAATTGGCAGCTGCCGGTGTTGAAGAGGTCGGAGTGTCTTACCAACCAGCCCATACTGGTCGCCATCTTTTGGACGTAGCCCACAATGCTGAATGAGATAAGTGTTTACCACCGAGTCGTAGAGAAAATTGTAGACAGAATTGTTCATGTGTGAATATCTTGTGGAGATGAGGTTAGCCTGCTTAGTCCCGCAAGCTGCTTGTGTGTGGCAATGCGCAAGGGGTCTCAGCCAGGAGTCTGGTATTTACTGGTCATTGTCCGACCACCTGGTGCGGTACTCCAGAATGAATTTGTAGTCGCCACGCTGACGGGCCCGCAGCGAATCGAAACTGGACATGGCCGATCGCGGGTCTGACTGTCGCTGGCGTCAAGAGGGGCTAGGGCCTCGCGGCTGGGTCGTCTGGGTCTCTTTTATAGTCTACCTAGGCAACCACAAGTCAGGGACAGCGAGCTCGCGCTGGGAGGCTTATTCAAGCTTAATCGGCGGTTCGGCTGCTCGGCTGCCAGATCTGGTGCCCTGAGTCACTGTCGACGAGCTGATGACCCGTTCTGGGAAGGGTGAAGGCGGGAAATAGGCCGGGGATTGTGCTCTGGACAAGGCTGGCGACTCATGCCGTGGGACTTAAAAGTACGTACGTACGGATCCTCGCGCCCTCGTGGGTCTTGGGTAAGGGGACGAACAGATGTGCCGAGGCGTCGTGCATGAACGATCGAGTTTGACACTTGACTTTAATTCAGCCTTGAGAGGAGATCTCCCCCATACCCTGCAGGCCCAGATCTGACGCCAATATAGCGTATGTTGGGGTCCAACTTCATCATCAACGTGCGATGGGGAAGTTGTTGATCTCCCGGCAGTATCCTCCCGGCAGTGCCCTCCCGACTCTGCCAGCTCGCCCCTCCCAAAACAGCCGAGGCTGAGGCTTGGGGCTTTGTCAGCCGCCGCCTTGAGCCAAGCAATTCTGCCGCCACTCGTCACTGACCGCCCAAAAGTTGGCGAGACATCAACGTCAATACTCGTGCAACCCAGGCCGAATGACGTCCACCTCAAATCACCCCGGGTACCTGGTGCATTAAGTTGGCTTTGACCTGCTGTTTTGCGGCGTTGTCAATCCTATCACGTCCCTCCTCGGTTCCCTGCGGCGCTTCGAGGCTGCCCAACAGACGACGACCGTGGCGACCCCAAACCGGCTTCTCGCGCAGTACCTTGTTCGCGTACAACGGGCCCTGACGACTGCAATTCCTGTGGACGTCATGCAGACAGACGAGGCTCCCGGCGGAGGAAATATCGACCCCCCAGACGCCCTCAAGAGACCGATCAATGGAACAACTGTCGACAGCAGTGAGCCAGCCGCTCAGGACTCGGCCCCAGCGGCCGCCCCGAAGAAAGGCCGGGTGAGGCAGAAGCAGAAGCACAAATCGCCTGCTGCCAGCACCACGCCCGCCGAACCGTGGCCTCGACCATACTACTTCGAAGACGGCCTCCGTCGAGTGAAGCCCTACCACTTCACATACTCCACCTGGTGCAAGGAGCGCTGGCGCCAGAGGGAACTCATCGAAATTTTCGAGTGCGAATTCAGGGACCGCCCGCTCGCGTACTACAGGCGGGCCATGGAGGGTGGAGAAGTGGCAGTGAACAACAAAGCGGTGGGCCCTCATTACGTCCTCAAGAATGGGGACTGCATCACGCACACGCTTCACCGACACGAACCTCCAGTCACCGCCGACCCCATCGCAATCCTACACGAGGACGATGACATGATTGTGCTCAACAAACCTTCTGGCGTTCCTGTCCACCCCTCGGGCCGCTACAATTTCAACTCCATCACCGAGATTATGAAGTCCGAGAGGGGCCCCGACTGGCTGGCATATCCGTGCAACCGCCTGGACAGGCTGACAAGCGGCATCATGTTTGTCGCGAAGAATCCCCAGGCCGCCGTCAAGCTGGGCAACCAGATCGCGGCACGGACAGTGCGCAAGGAGTACATAGCTCGTGTGATTGGCGAATTCCCAGACGGAGAGGTCGTCTGCAACCAACCCATTCTCGCAATCTCGCCTAAGTTGGGCCTGAATCGTGTCAGGGCCAACGGGAAGCACGCCCGTACCGTTTTCAAACGCTTGGCGTACTATCCGCCCTGTGAGGAGGGCCCCGCCCCCATCGGGAAGGCAGCCAAGTCTGCTGGAACTGGGCAGCCGCCGGCAAGGAAGAAGGGTTATTCCATCGTTCGATGTATGCCAGTGACGGGCCGCACCCACCAGATCCGGGTTCACCTGCAGTTCCTGGGCTATCCCATCGAGAACGACCCAATTTATGCGAACCAGAAGGTCTGGGGTTTCGATCTTGGCTGCAACGATTTCGATGCCAGCCTCAACAGCGACGAAGATATCGTCAGCCGGCTATCTCGGATGGGTAAGGAGGATGTGGCAGAAGCTGTCGCATACTACGACGAGATGATCGACGACTATGAAAAGCGCAGGGCGGAGAAGATGTCTGGAGAGATCTGCGACGTCTGCCAAACACCCCTCTACACGGACCCGGGCCTCCACGAGCTCACGCTGTGGCTGCACAGCCTGCGATACGAAGATAAGGACGGCGCCTGGAAGTACGTGAGTCCCCTGCCCTCATGGGCACTCCCTCCAGATGGATACAGTGGGCCAACGGAAGTCGGAGGTATGGAGGCCCTGGTCAAAGCAGTGAAGGCCATGAACCCGGAGATAGTTGGAGAGGCAGACACCGAGACCCCGTGAACGTCGACACCTCGATCTCACTGTGTTCATGCGATGCCACGAGCACTCACGCGGCGTGTGGGCGGGTTATCCGGGGAACGCGGTCCCTCGAGACCGATATTGCGGGCCGCTACTGAATAGGGGTTTGGTGTTGACCAAGAGACGCGGCGCTAAGCAGACGCCATTGAGCCCTACGCAAAGACCAGTTTGAGGTCCAGGGCCGCGCGCGCCTCCAGCGGAGCTGAACAGTGCCATGGCCACCAGCTTCCGACGGGTCTCCGCCTGGTCGTATCCATGACAATAATACTTATTGCACAGTACGAACTGCTGCTCGCCCAGTTCTATGCAGGAGAACCAGAATAAAGTTTCGTCAAGCTGCAATTCCAAGCGCACCTTGTTTCATAACGCGCGCATTACCTCACACTGCGTGTCAATGGGACCAGCCCTGTAATAAGCTCATATCAGCCCTCCTCAGCTCGACTCCTGCGATCTCGGTATGCAACATTCAAGGTCCACGTGCCAGCTCCCGCACCTCTGGGCGGCTGAAACCTCCCCATGGGTCCCGACAAGCGACAGGAAATGAATGATCATCTGGGGACGTTAATAGTAACTCCGTCCCACAAAATCGGGACAAGCAGTAATGTCACCCCGAGCCACCGAGTATTCGAACGAAACTTGCCAGCTGCGGTTCGAATGTTGGTATGCTCCGGAACGGTCCCAGGTGACCAGTCCACCTGAGGCGTATGCCTGCCGGGCTTTGATCGTTACATCGCCCCAGCGAAGCAGACGGACTGGGATATCTCAAACTGCTTAGTTGAAGAGTTCATTTGGTAAACAACGGAGGTGATAATTTGCCTGCCCGATCGATGGGAACGGTGATCCTTTGGCACCGGCGGCTTGTCTGCCGGAGACACACACTGTTGGAGTCGAGCCGATCTCGCCTTTGCGCTACTGTGACTAGGAGTACTCGCCGCCTTTTCGGCCTACATACCGATCATGCCATCAAGACGACGGAACCGTGACGGTATCATCGCACACGTACCAACACTGAAAAATGATGAACCGCCGTTCCAACCCATTCCACTGCATTGACATCCTTCTGGGGCGCGGTAAACTAACCAGAAGATGGAATGGTTGGCAAATTCTAAAGACAGAAACAGTGGCAGTGTCCAGCAGCCCCTCACTGTGGGTTTTGCAGTCCCATTTCGAGACGCGCAAGAAGCAGGGCCCAGGGGACACCAGGGGGCAACGGCCAGCCCGTTGCTTTAGGACTGGACGAAGACACCCGTACTGTCTGTTTCCGAAGACATGAACTCGAAAAGGCTTGTACAGCGGATCCGCTTCGTCACAGCTGGGACGTGTCTCCTCCCTCCTGCCCCTGCTGTCCTCCCCACTCCCACCTGCGGGAATCTTTGACGAGAGCGACTGTCACAGGGCACTGACCAGCCATACTGTGGCGCCCTCCCTGGGCACTGGAGCCCGCAGGGTAATCAAGAAGTCGGGTCGGGTCTAGCATGAATTTGGAATAGCCCGAAAGTTTAAATTGCCCAGGGCCCGGAGACTGCCAAGCTGATCCCTTCACCATTGGGTGTCTTTACGCCCTCGCTGGGTCTCCCCAGCCCTCATGGAGCCACCTACCATTCCGTCACCAGCCGGGATCCGCTGCACTGGCAGCTTGCGAGTGAGGTCTCGAGAGGCTTGCGCAGATGCCCGAGAGAAATACGACGAGGCGTGGGGAATGCCAGAAGTCTCAGCGTGCCAGAGGCTCAGAGCCACAGAGAGCTCCTGCTGCTCCCCCGGACCTCTGCCCCTCCTAGCCTCTGCCCACCTCCTCTAGCGGTCACGGCCCAGGACCATGGCCCTCTTGACACACCCCTCCCTGCTCTCCACGCCCCGTCTCTCTGGAGAAGGGATCTGTATGTTGTTCTCGATCCGTCCTAGCTCGACCGCTGTCTCTCTGGCCGTGCTCCCAACTTGCTGGGCCTGTCTAGCGATCCCTGGCCATCTCAGGAGCATGCCAATGCTCCCTTGTACCCTGTCAAATACTGTGGTACATTGATGCCATGTTCCTTTGCCGGCCGGGGGCGGTCTACCACTTCGAAGGGCACTCGTGCAAATCATAGCAAGGTAATATAAGGTCCAAGGGGTCCCGTAAACGGGTCTCTTGTGGACCTCGACGAGATACAGCTTAGGTCGAATCATCCTCTTTGTGCACTCTTCTGTCCTTCTACTCTACAGCACCAATGGCTTACGCAACGACATCTCACGTCCGAAGCTCAGCACCAGTCCCAGCGCCCATCAACACCAACATGACCATGAAGGAAGACGCGGCGCGACAGACATCCGCGGAGCCGCCCAAGACCACCAAGCGGAAGGGTAAGGCTGGACCCATACGTACCTGACGAGTGAAGCGGAGAGAGTGGACTGACTGACTCAACGGCACCACCAGGAACACGAAGCGTCTCTACCTTGACACCCTCACAGCTTGCTCGAAAGAGAGCGAATGACCGTGAGGCGCAGCGCGCCATCAGGGCGAGGACAAAGGAGCACATTGAGCGCCTCGAGCGGGAGCTAGAGGACCTCAAGGGCAAGCACAACAGAGACGACACCTTGCAGGACCTGATCAAGAGGAACAAGGCCCTCGAGACCGAGCTCAAGCGATTGAGGGAGAGTATGGGAATTCCACACACGGACCCGTACCCAAATTCTGGTGAGAGACGCGAATGGCTCTACAATGGCTTTGCGAGACCAAATACAGTAAAGTGCGCGCTGCTAACCGCAACTTTTAGTCTATGAGCAAGGGCTTCCGTCAATGCCTAGCTCTGGTATCCCAAGCCGGTCTTCATCTTATGGTCACTCGATCAGGGCGTCGCCAGATGGATATGGCTATTCTCACATTCCAACGCCTGAGCCGACCGAGCCCTGGGCAGCTTCTATTCCAGTTACTGTGCCTTCGACCGTTTCGAGCCCCTCCTCATCGGGACCCATTGAGGATTATGGGTACATGCCCACGAGCGTGCCGGCTCCCCTGATGGATGGAGTTCCCGTGGCTCCCACGAGCGCGCCATACCACAACGATGTGGAGTATGAGGATGGTGTCGACTCAGGTAAGAACGACTCAATCACACAGCCCTACAATTTCGCCCGCACCCCTGTCACAACAAACTGCGGGTCCCGTTCTGACACGTTATACAGATCACGGTTTCCACAGACCGGCTTCAAACCACGTTTCGTTGCCCCAGTCTTACCCGATGCACCATCACCAACACCAGCAATGGAACAACATGTACGGTGTTTACTACCCACAATCGCCTTCGCTGTGAGGGTATGAAGGAGTGACATCTGAACGCATGCGACAGCCACGAAAACACGAGCACCAACGGGAACGCCTTCTAGAAGCCTGCCATGTCGATCACACCGCTGGCATGCAGGACACTGACAAGTAACGAGGGTGCGTTCGGAAGGCGATTTGGAGACTAGGCGCACTCGGGGAGAAGGCCGCATGTGAGGAGATGCACTTTTCGGGAAACCAACACACCCCTTGGCAAACCTTAATTGGCCTCTCGACTGTGGCGACCAGCTCGGATGGCAAACCTCGAGGGGGGAACGCAGCAGCAACGGCACCGCAGCAGCAGAAAGTTCTCCCAGCCCCGCCTGCGAGCCTCCTCTTGCCTGCGGGCATCTTTCGACGTCAAACCTGACAGATAACAACAAACTATATTCCATCTGACTTCTACGTCACTTTGTCAATTGAGAACCTGGCCACCAGCCTCCTCGACGACATCTCTTCCCTGTCTCTCTGCCGCTCGGATACCCTCTTCCCCCTCCTTCCCTTTACCTACAAGCTACCCCTCGTCAACACATGCAACCTCACCTCTCCTTCTCGCCTCCCCGAGCGATCACCGACTCGGGCTCCCCAAGCACCTCGAGTCAGGAACATGCTGTCGCCAGGTGGCCATGTTACCCTGGGCCGCATGGAAGCCTGCACAGAATATTCGAAGAAACTTCTTGGAACGTTCCGCAGCACGAGGCGACAGCTTCCTAGTCCCGAAAAGGAAGGCTTCACGAACAGTGATCGATTCAGGACAGAGCCGGCCTCGAACATGAGGACCGGGTTGAGGCTTCTCAGCAGCACACAATTCCTCTCAGGAGCTGTGTCCGAGTCGATCACGTGTCCGAGCTTCCTACCAAGTCGCCTCCCCTCCCTCGGTGGTCGTCGCCCGACCCACGGGGCGTCCCACCACGGGCCCGTTTCAAACTAAGCAGCAAGCAGTGGTATTCTGGGGCTAGCGTGTCTGCCTCCGCGGCAGCGGCAGTTGGCAGGGGTCACACACTTCACACACAGACGTTACCACCTCGCAATCATCTCTATCTCACGCACTCGCGCAAGTATACGCACGCACACGCACACACCTCCACACCGCATTCAAACACACAAGAAGCATGGGGCACTGGGAAATCTCACACCTTGGCGTGCCGGAGCAAGCATAAAATGGGCCGGCATCTAGGAACAAACCGGCAATGCGCAGACGGATAGGAAGCTAAGATACCAAGGCAGGTGGAATTATGCTAGGGTTGAATACTTTTTTTCCTTGTTCATCTTTCTTGCGTTCTCTTCTTTCATTTCTTTCATGCGGAGGAGTTCTGGGACAGGGGGTTTAACGTGGGCGCCTTCAACAACAACAGACAACATTCATCTTATCTCCCAAAATCGCTTTCATGCGGTTCAGCATTGCAAAAGGGCAGGACGGGAGGTGCACTAGGGCATTCTGGTTTACGATTCTCGCTTGTTGTACGAGTGAATGGTTTAGGGCGAGGGCGGTCTAAATTGGGAATGTTTCGCGCATTATCTTGTTTTGAACCTTTTTTTATATATAAACCACACCCAAGTTGGCACAGCATTCTAGATACCTTGCGCACGGCATTGGGGAGGAGGATTGTCCTATAGCTCCCCTAGCTGCCTTCATTACTGTCCATATTTGAATCTTTAGCGGAAATTATAAATTATTGCAATACACGTATGCGCGCACACATGTTCATTCCACCAAGACATTTCTCAAACGTCGGCCATTGGTAACTCCGCGACTCCGCTGGTGGTGCTTAATGGAAGATCAAAGAACCGGAAATGGGGCTCACGGGGAGGGGGGAACGCACGGGACACGAGGAAAACCGACGTTGCCATTATTGCAGGAAAGGAAAGAAATCGGAGAGAGGGGCTGGCGCCCAATCCACGGAGACGGATTTCACAATAGGACCGCTTGGCGGCAGGCACTCAAACAAGGAGTGTTGTAAGGGGCCGCATTGCTCACAACCGCAACTGTTAGAAACAATCCTCTGCACCACCCGCCACCCTCAACCCCGAGAGGCCGGTATCGTGACATTGGCGGTGGAACGCTGGGCCCTTCTGACGCGCTGAGATCGCAGCTCTGCCCGCCCACGCCGTCACATGGGATGCGTTCCGGTGGGGGCGAGAAATGCGCAGATAGTCACCAAAGCCCGGGGGGCAATCCAAACAATACCATACCAAGCATACTAATTATTGCACTGGACCATAGAGGCAAGAGACGCAGGCAGGCCAGGCCAGGCCAGAGCAGAAGGCTGGGCAGCAAGGGGAATGAGCAGCAGCAGCGGCGCAGTTCAGACGATTTGAGTTTGTCAAATTACATGGGTACATTTGGGGGTGGCCTGTCAGGCACACAGGCCGCGGTGGGATGGGCCAGCAGTGCGAGGCAGAGAGAACACAGCTTACGACACAGCAAAGACAACAAGAGCTGGGCACTTATGGTTCGCGGCTTGCCTGCCACGGAACGAGGGCAGAGAGATGGACATGCACGTCGTTACGACCCTACTGCACCCTTTTCCGGGCCCAGCTAGACTCACCATGTCCCTTCACCTTAGCTGCCCGACCTAATACCATCATTCGAGATCTGGGGAGGGGGTGTTCCGATGGGTGCTGCCACATTCCTCGCCTCACCGTGGGGTGCGGGCAGCGACGCTGCAAAAGAAGGCCAAGCGTGTGTGCGTATGCTGCCGCTACCACACACCCGGCGAGCATGGCGACCTTGGATCACCCTTGGGCGCGGCGCCGCACTAATGTGGGCTGGGCTTGCCTGCCGCGCGCGCGGCGACAAGGGAAAAAGGCAAAAGATGAAACCCGTACAGCTATCGTCACATCGTCGACTTCTTTGGCCTCCCATCCTTCAGCTCCGGGTGGTTCGTTTGTCTTCAGGATGATGAAATGCCATGCACGCTACACAGCTGCTCGGCCGGGAGAGGGTGCACAAGCTTCGGATCAGGTGGCGAGATGCAGCTCCTTTTTTTTTTCCTCGTTGTTTTGCTCATGAGAATTCATAAAGTTCTTCATGTTTGGCCACATGGTAAAGTTTTCTGCGTTGAGCCCTCTCACAGGCCCTCACAGCTCTGTGTGTGTGTGTGTATGTGTTTGTATGCGCGTGTGCCAGGCAGTCGCCGCTGACGTGCCCCGAAGCCTCTTTCCCGAATTTCCATGGCAGCGTCATAGCAAAGTTTAAACAATGGCCCAAGGGGACCACTCCACCACACCATACACAGTACCCGCAGACAAGGCAGACCAGATGGGGCAAAGGCAGAGTGCAAAGAAATCAAAGTTTTGCTTTTATTGCGGCCCGCATCAGAACTCCGTCCGAGAGCGCAAGAAAGGAGGCAAGCAAGGCCAGGCGAGGCGATCAAGACAAGGCAAGACAAGCAGAGAGGGTCACCCAAGGAGGGGGTTTGATGAACACACGTTCGATGTACCCGTTCACGGGCCTACCAGCCAACTGGAAGCAACGAGGATTTAAAGTTTGAGAACCTTGTGGATAGCAGCGGGAAGTGTCGTCACAAACAGGTCATGCGTGATAATTGCATCGAGAACATCATACTGCAGATGCTGAACGACTGTATCAGGTGTTGGAATCGTATGAGCCCTCAGCGCAACACTCGGGATGAGGATTGAATTCTGTCTGTTCCCATGGTTGGGCGCAAAACAGAGGAAAAACGCCATCTGAAAAACGGTCTCGATATTACTAACTCCATGGGTGCTAGCCCGCGGTCGGCAGAGCTTCGGTTAGGGGTGCTGCAGCTCTGTGGCAGAGGAACAAGAGGCGCACAGCCGATAATGCAGGCTGGGGGCGGTGACCCCTCCTCGTTGCCCCTTCGTCATCGTGCTTGGGAGCTTGGGAACAAGGTTCGAGCAGCTGAGCACCACCTCCCACTGGGTCCCGGTCCTGGTTCCCTGAGCTGGAATTTGGAGCTCTCTCAGTGGCTCTCAGCCGCTAACTCGAGCATCCCGTCTGCATGGTGACAAGCATTCGAGAGGACCCACCGGAACCAGGCCGGCTTCCGTATCAGGACCTGCATTTGGATATGAAAGTGGCGTGAGATTACTATCCATCCCGTGCAAGCCAAACCTTGCCAGCTTCTGATTTCTAGAAACCTGCAAAGAAGGTACCCCGAGCAGTAGTACAGAGTTTCCCGTGTCGCTGGGCTCCCGGGCGCAGCGATCATGCCTCGACGGGCTGAGCGGGCCCCCATGGCGTGCGTCCGGCCTGCGTGTGGTGCGTTGATGGTCTGCTTTGACGCCGCCCCTCGAAAAAGGCAGATCGAGGTTTCGGCATGTGGGACTCGAAACCCAGTCTTGGGCCTTGCGGGCCAGCGTAGTGTCGGGATTTCCTAATTGAAGAGTGGTGCCGCGCCGCCAATGTGATACATATTATCAAATTCGCGAGCAGGGGGGCTGGTCGCCTGGCTGGGTTCTAACCGCCTTAGGCGCGGTGGGCTTTTCTATTTTCACCACGCGCGTCCGGTCCTCGGGCGACCGTTGCAGGACATGGCCTATGAAGGCGCAGCGTATTTTGCGGGGGGTGCGAAATGTTTTGCCAAAACTTGCGCAAAGCGAGACTGGCCCGTTGCGACAGTGAAAGGATCGTGTCGCTCAGACAGTGTGGGCTTTCAGCCGTTTGTGATGGAGACCCATAGGTACCACGCTGACCGTGCATACACTGTCCCTTCTTTCCTCTCTACACACCTCACCCCGTGAGGCGCACATCAGACGTGGGGACACGCCGTGTGGGGCAGAACCGTGATGTGCACCGTTGAGCTGGGCTCCTGTCCTAGCCCCAGTTGTACTGTTAGTGTACGCTCCATGAGGCTTCGAGAATGCTCCGGATCCGCAATCTCGCAGCAGGCCTGATGTTAGCATCGCAACACTGGGGCGTGCTGGCTCGCATTCGCACAACGATGACAATATGCCTCAGCGTGGGATCCCGGCCATACCGTAGGGGTCCGGGGCTTTTCATAGGCGCAGGGGCTGGCTCCGGGAGGTTGTTGGCGTGAGGTCGTAGCTCGACCAGGGCGATCAACCACGAGATTGAGGCGGGGTGAGTGGGAGCCTGGCCCCTGTCCAACGTCCCCTCCGTGCCAGTTCTCCAGAAGCTGCGTTGCTATGTTACCACAATACTGCGCACTTCACACGCCTGGGCCAGTGGCCTCTACGACGTGTGGGGCTCAAGTGCCGCGCTGCGGCCTGCTCCATCCCAGTGCCTGCAGAAACCATGCATGGTCAGCCCCTGACAGACCGTCTCCCTGTCTACCAGATCCTAGCCTCAAAGATGTCAGGACGGGCCCGGCGCAAACTAACCAAAAGGCGGAAGTTTCCGAGGTCGGGCGCAGACGACGGCGCACGGCGGTCCCAGAGAGCGGTGCCCCGCGCCCAGTATCCATCAGGCTTACTGCGCGGTGCTGTGCAGTGCTCCATCGATAGTCCCCTTGTGGTGTGTGTCCCCCTGATGTTCCGTGACATAGCTCCGAGATTTCGGCGAACGCGGCTCCGGGCGGCGAGATTGTCCCAATGGGCCACGTTGATCAGGCGGACGGCAGAGTGGGCACAGTGGGCTGGGGGACTGGGGACTGGGGACCTAGCGGGCCCTGGGTGACCCGGGTGGGAGGTAGATTAGGTTGGACGGCCGACAAACGTCGTCCAGGGCTGCCAGGTCTCCTTGTCTGTGCATTGCCTGCCCAATGTCGTTAGCCTCACGCTCGTCGAGCCAAAATCTGCCTGCCGCCTTCCAGGGAGAATAAGAATAATAAGGTTTGCTCGCATTACTTGGCAGTCGTCGATCGTCGAACGTAAATAGCTCTCGACGATCTCAACGTCCACGGCACGCTCTCTGCCCAGCGATAGGGCACTTGCGGAGTTTCTCCAGGAAAAGGAAACTCCGTCCAATCTGTGTTGCAATGCTCCTCTCGCCGCGGCCTGCCACCCGATGTCGACGCTGCTGCATCCGTGTTGATCAAGACAGACGGATACGCTCGTCCGTCCCGAGGGGTGTTACGAAATACTCGTTTCCGACGAAATGAGCATTGACTGCACGTCACACCGTGCTGCCGGCAGCCCTGCACCTTGCGACCGCCTTGGAGTCGGCGCTTTTCATCACCAGGAATAGAGTTCGTCTAGCCTGCTTCACTGTCTTCCATGGCGCTGTCTCCGCGCACGCAACCTCCACGCGCCTGCAGATCTGGTGACAGTATCGTCGGTCGATGAACTGTAAAGTCTGGATCAACCTTGCGCCAGGCCTTCTAGAAGGCTTCCATTGCTCGTGACAGCTTGATCGCCAACACCGTTGCAATGCAGGTTGCCGTTGACGTTGACTAGCAACCATCACCACTAGGAATCATTCGAGGGGAGAGAAAGCCACAAAAATACAGTGGGTGGCTGAATCTCCCAGTTTTAAAGGTTACTGCTGTTGAACTTGGGGGCCAGCGGCAGCGTCATCGCGCAAGGTGGTGCGGGTCGCAACCAAGACCCAGCCTCATTGGACCGTGTTCGCAAGACGGGCCTTGATGGGGCCAACCTCAACCCTCAGAGCTCGTCGAGAAGACCGGCGGTGAATAACAATTCATGTTTCATGTTGCAACGACGTGGGGGAATGCAGCCATGGGTGATGCAAGCTTCATGCAAGGCGAACGAAGAGAACCATGTCGTCGGGACTCCGGACTTGACAGAGCTGGGATATCGCAACCAGAGGCTTGCCAACATCTACACAGCACATTGCCTGCGCTGTAGCTACTGCTCTAGGCACTGCTCTAGGCCCCCTTGGGCTCGCCCAACCTCGATGGACCATGCAGGCATGTTTGGGAAGGGAATGGTGCCGAGTGCCTGAGCACTACTGCTTGTAGCATGCCTGGGTGGCAGCACCAGGGCAGACCTTCTATCATGCAAGATGTTTCCGCCGCAGGAAAGAGACACTCCCGAAGACAATGCCTCTTAGCCTCAGGTTGGCCAATTTGAACCCCGGTCGAGAGCCGATTCGACGGCCCAGCCAGAGGAAGTCTTGGGAACGAATCGCATTGCGCGCCGAAGCTCATGGACAGCTGGGCCACCAAAAATAACGAGTCGTGGTTCGGTCAGGGCATGAATGTGATGGCAGACGAACAGACAGTCGTCTGAAGAGCACAGAGGACGTGCGCTGGTGATTCAGGGTCCTCGCGGTCGAAACACAACATACTTCTTCCACGGGCGGTAGTGATACGCACCAAATAAACGGAGCAGGGCAGCCTTGCGCCGGATTGTGCGTTGTTCATTGGGCACGCTTCGTGAGGCTGGAGCGCATCGGCTAGTCATTTCACACTGTCACGTCGCCTTGGTCTAGACTTCCATTCGCGGACGAGGCGGCGAGGCAAACAGAAGCGGCCATCACATTGGACGCAGCAGTGCACGGACGACACAGTCGGCGTCGTGATGATGTTGGATGGTGGTGGTGGTGTTGATGGGGGCCAGAACAGTTGGGCATGGGTAGTCTTATGCCGTCGGAATCAAATGCAAAGAGATGATAGGGCTGGCGAGCCGTTCCTGGCCTCGGAAGGTTAAATATCGGAAATGGGGCACCTGGAACGACGCCGCCGTCGGCCAGGCATTGAGGACGTCAGCTACTTAGACTAGTGTCTGCCCTAGCCTAGCCTCCTGGAAACATGGTCCGTGGTTGGGATGATGCCCTGGGCGATGATGAACAAGGCGAGGCAGTTCCTCAGACAAGGGGGTTCGGGGGTTCGGGCGACGGGTGGGTAGCAGCGTCTTCCCCGTGCAAATCGAAGCTGAAGACGCCGGGGTTGACAAGGCCGGGCCACGACGGAACGAGTTGCTTCTGCCGAGTGAGAGTGCCGTTCCTTGCGCTTGTCCGCTTCTCGCCTGGTCTCCCTTCCGACCTGGGTGCAAATAGAAAATAGACGTGTTGGCTCTGTTTTTGACTTTGGCCGAACCAGGCAATTGAATCCCAGAACGGGGGCTCGTGGCCCGATGTCGCTGGCTGCCAATTTCGAAGAGCTGGGGGAAGAAGGCTGGCGAGGCTTGGGGCTTTGGGAGGGTAGGATGACAGGCAGACAGGGCGCCACACAAGTCAAGTTTGCACATGGCAATGCGGTATTTCTCCGCCCCTAGCTGGCCAAAGGGGAAGGCACAAGCGTAGCGTGGAATGGTCTGTATGTAGCCAGTAGCGTGGCGTCAGGCCTTGGGCGTGGACACCGCCCATCTCGTGCGTCTCGATCGGTTGCAAACGGGTGACAGGCTGGCGGCACCGTCTGTTTCGTTTTGGGCACAATGCAGTCAAGTGTGGCGATCACTTGCTCGTTCCGCGCGTCGCGCACCACCCAGTTGACACAGCCTTGGCCGTCTTAACCAAGGTGCAGGAGTTGAGGGCGTTGGGCATGCGAGGCATGTGTAGGTGTGTGTGGGCTCCGGGTAAAGATTCTAACTCGAGCTTAGTCTCCCACTTACCGTGTACGGATAGACGGGCGAACAGAGACATAAACAGACAATCGGATAGAGATAGAGAGAGAGAGAGAGAGAGAGAGAGAGAGAGAAAGTTTGGCTCGCCAGTGCCTCTTCTGACCCTTGCAAGACTGACACTGTGTATAATACGAGAGAGCATGGTGGTGATTGGAAGGTTGAGCGCTTGGCACCAGCAACACACAGCGGTAGGATCTGCAACAGATGAACCCTGGCCTACCCTGGCCTACGGTTACCTGGTAGGCTGCCCAAGACTACCCCAGGGCGAGTGGGGAGCTGTCAAGGATGGGTTTCCAAGGCAGGTGTCTCTTCCGAAACCCCCAACCCTGCACCCTGGGGGGGTTACGGAGTACTGTGTGCCCAAGTACCTCCTCGATGAGACGGGCAGGACGGGCCAGGTCGAGTGCGATGTCGTTGCTTCGGATCCGACCCTGTCCAGCCTGCCTGTGTCCCCGGTGCGATCTGAGTGCGATCCGGGTCAGTCGCCTCTCTGGTCAGTCGCGTCGGCCGCCTGACGGAGGCGTTGTCGATAGAGCTCCATGCCCTCCTCGTTGATGACCCCTATCACGCCGTCGCCCTTCACCATGCGGGACGGCCCAACGTCGCAGGCATGATCAAAAGAGTAAGGTGGCATTGTCTATACAGTACAGCTCTGAGTGCCGGGCCAATGAGCTGCCAAAGCCGCGCCATCACAGGCCCGAGGGCGTAGCCGGAGGAGGGGGGGGGGGCGTTGCACAGTCGCAGAACCTCGGGAGGCCGTGGACGCTTTGCTCCAATCCAAGCGCTCAGCAGGCCTCAAGCGGCCGACTTCTTCGACGCCCGCCAGGCAATCATGTTGCCACGCCCGAATTTCTGAGGCCTCTACGGGCCTATGGTCGCGCCAATCCCTCCCCAGACGGTCCCCCTTTTCGCGACCTGCGCGTGCGCCGGGGAATGTGACGGCCTCCTGCGCGTGGTTCCTGCCTCGCGAGGGGACCAAGGGAGATGCACTACGAATGACCCTAGCTAACACTAGGTAGGTAATGTAGGCAGGCAGGCATGTATATTGAAGATGCAGTATCAAAAGCGAGCGGTGCGCATGTCGTGAATGAAGGCTTTTCCAGGCATCTCTGTCTGCCTCTGCCTGCCCCTCCCCGAGTTGGGCATCCATCCAGACGACGATCCAGACGCGCAAGTGAGGTGTCAACGCCACGCCAGCGCCAGTCCAACCACCGTCGTTTCAACGCCCTCTGTAAGGTTCGCGACAAAGGCAGTTCGCCGAAAAATCATGTCGCTCCTTTCCCTTGGTGCGGCGTGGCTCGGCCTAGCGACAATCGTCCTAGCCGCATGCAACGGGCAGGATGCGCTCTGCAGCCGGCCCTACAGCAACGTGACGTTTGTGGGCTCTCACAATAGCGCCTTCGTTGGGCTGCTGCCCAGCCAGAACCAGCTGCTCTCCGTCGAGCACCAGCTCGGCTTGGGCGTGCGCTTCCTGCAGGCGCAGACCCACGATCTAGATGGCACCATCGAGATGTGCCATACTAGTTGCGTCGAGCTGGATCAGGGCTCGCTGACCGACTACCTCAAGCCCGTCAAGACCTTCATGGATGCGAACCCAAACGAGGTCGTCACCCTGCTCCTGTGAGTAGTGCAACTGGGGCCCGAGTATATTAGAGTTCCGCACGACTGACTGCTGGGCCAGCACCAACGGCGACGACATCCCTGTGTCCAAGTTTGCCGATGTCTTCTCTGCCGTGGGGCTAGAGCAGTATGCCTTCACCCCGAGCGGTGTGCTGTCGCTCGACCAGTGGCCAACGCTGCAGACCATGATCAACGATGGGACACGACTAGTGATCTGGATGGGTGAGTACTGGAGCATGCAGAATTTGAGCCATGCCCGGCCGGCTCTTCTAGTTTGATGAGATGACGCGGGAGACATGCGAGTTATGAGAAATCGGGCATGGGTCGCTGACGACGTTCTCCAGATTACAACTCAGACACCGCAACTACCCCTTACATCCTTGACGAGTTTGCGTATTGTATGTGTACTTGCTGCGTGCTTTGCGCTACCCTCATTAGGTCCCCTTACGGCTCATTAATTCCGTGGTAGATTTCGAGACATCGTACGAGGTCACAGACGATGCCTTCCCTTCGTGCAGCATCGACCGGCCCTCTGGAGCAAATGCCGACGGTCGCATGGGCCTCGTTAACCACATGCTCCATATAGACATCCTCGGCATTCAGATTCCGGACCTAGTTAATGCTGACAAGACCAACTCGGTTAACTCGATCGATGCGCAGGCCGGTATTTGCGAGGGCCTCTATGGGCGGACGCCCAATGTCATACTGCTTGACTACGTGAACTTGGGGGACGCTATGGGCGCTCAGGCAGCGCTCAATGGTCTGTAGATACACGCCGACACTGTTTCTAGTTGAATGGTTATTGCAGTCAGACTTTTGGTTCCAGATGACACGCATTGACGTGATGCGGGATGTGATGATCTCCACTGGCGGAGGGCTTTAGTCGTGCTCATCTTGTGGGCAGGGAACCAGTGACCACGAAAACTTGAACCGGTCACAACGGGCTCAATGTAGAAGCGCTGGGCGGGAACATAGAGTGTATATGTGTAGGGAATAGACGCTGCTGCGAGAACGACTGCCAGGATTCAACATCAGCGTTCTTCCTGGCGGATCCTTTACCAACTGTCAGCGATCAACTAATGTAGCCCGACAATTTCTGATAGGCCAACATGTGTACTTGCATGTGTTGGCCGGTGAGTCGATGAGTAGTCTCATAAGATTTTCTGCGCAAATGAGCCTCACCTTGTAGAACAGCTGGGCAAATATTGGTATCAAAGCTGACACGACTCTGCCATAGATGCTTTTCATCCGTGGACTCGCCCCGGCTAGTACGTTAGGGTGGATTTCGTGTTACACCACCGCCTTCCTGATGCCAGTGAGGCTGGACAGTTGCTTTTCACGGAGGACGGTGTTTGCTCCTTTTGTTTCAGCTGTCATCTGACTGGAGAGCCTATCATGATATACGGCCAATGACAGAGCCTCGAATCTCAGCCTGTTATCGATTGACCAGCTCGTTGGGGGGAACCATTCGATTTGGCAAACCTCTATAGTCTTCGTAGATACTGCTTTGTACACGGTCAAAACTCGATGGCTTGACCTCCGTTCAGCGTGATGCCCGTCATGCTTTGGCATCCATAATTCGATCAACGTCCACGCTTGTTGCAGACTTCGCGCGAGCTGGATCCGAATTTTTAAAGACGAAGACGTCTGCCTGCTTGCGCTTTGCGCGGTACGCCCACCATCTCGGGCACCTCTACTTTCATTTTCCGCGTTTCAAGGGCTTTCTGGATCGTTTGAACGCCATCCACTAATGTTCCCTCTTCTCGCTTTATCTTGTCCGCGAGTGCCGCCTGTCGACGGTGTTTCGCCAATTCCGTAACCCTCTCCTCGGATAGTCGCCACTCCTTGGGAAACTTGGGCTTGACCTTGAACGTGTGATGTCTCAGATCCAGCGGAATGTCCTCAAATGTGTCTTTCGGGTCCTATTTGTTCATCACATATTAGCGATCCAGATGCGTTCGCACATCAAAATAACGAGTGCAAGCATCTGGTGCCTCGGCCACACTCATCAGAAGTTCCATCGCTTGAGCAGGCGTCGTGCAGACTTCCGTTCCAGAAGCGAGGCTGGAATTGCTCGATTATTATCAAGCAATCTGATCGGCTCGTCCACTGTATGGAGCTGACATCACAGACCTAAGTTGTAGTTGCCCTCCCCCGACCAGGAAAAATCATGGAAGGGAAGGTCCATGGCCAGCCACTAGGCGGGTGTTTACAAACCGAAGTGGGAGTATACTGAATATATAGCGATTGGTGTATTTCCCAGATTTTCCGTCTTATTGTGAGAGTAAACACATACCTTTGCTTCCGTGAGCAGCTTCTCGACCAGCTCTGCCAAGTATCGCTTGTTCTGAGCCTGGTGCTCAAACGACTCGCAGCTCATCTTGATCGTCTCATTTTCCGGGTTGTACCGCGGACCGGCCAATTTCCTGAGCTTCATCTTTTGGACCTCAGTGAGCCCAAAGTCCTCCGGGCTGAACTCGACGACCACCTTCTTCTCTGCAGGGTGGTATTCACCCATATATGATGTGTACCGGAATCGCAGCGGCTGGTCCTTGGTTGGTAGCTCAAAAGGTTTGGCGAACTCTGTGACAGACGGTCAGAATCGAATTGCGCCCAATGTTACAAATCCACCATCGTTGCTCGATCCGCTGCCGGCTCCCCACCCCGACCCCGACCCCGGAAGCTTCTCTCCCTCACAAGCTGGTGGATTTCACTTACGGGACAACAAGGGCATCTCCCATATTGCCAGACGGGCATACGCTCTCTGCTCCCTGTGCTCCTCCAACTTTGCATGCGCGATGTCCGTCATGTCGTTCTCGTCGAACTCATCACTGTCGTCGTTGGTAATGAGGTCCTTGTCGTCCTCGTCCTCGTCCCAGAACGAGTCTCGCCTGGGCTTGACCGTCGTCGCCCTCAACGGCCTCGCCAGTTCTCGCGCGGAGTCTTGTTCCTTGCGCAAATCGGTGTCGGCGACGCTAGCCAGTTCGGAAGCGAGCTCGCCAAAAAGGTCGCGCTCCTCGTCGCTGAAAATGTCCTTCGCAATGTCGCTCGGCATCATGTTTCGGTACTTCTGGTCGACCTCTATGTCTTCTTGCCCCCAGTGGTCGAATGGGGAAGGTTTCTGGCCATCGGTGCTGCTTTCCTTGATCTCCTTGATGGCGCCGCCGCCCACTGACTTCCACGCGACAAAGACCTTTGGACCAATGTTCCGGGCAGGCCTTTGACTCCTGCAGCTGCGGCACACTAGCCGCAGCGATCGGGCTGCTGAAGCCATGGCGAGTGGTTTGATGGTGGTTAGGCGTGCACCCTGTGGATTGGTCGAGGTCAAGCTTCAATACATCCAGAACTTTTGAGAGTGCACTGGCCACCTGCATCGCTAGTGCCAAAAATCACCTCCAGGAGTCAACAACTTGCCGCCGCTTGCAGCCGTGGTAGCCGCCTTAGCCGCATCTAAGCGCCCACCCGTCAAACTTACGCTTCAGTCACGTGAATACATCCACCACCCCTCGTGCTTCTAAGAGAAAGGAGATTCAAGATGCCTAAGAAAGTGATGGGCAAGAAGCTCAACGGTGTGAAAAGACCGATCCGACTCAAAAATCTCAAGAAAGCAACCCATGAGGCAGTCAAAGTAGCTGCCTCAGCCGACGATCCTCAGGTCAACAGTTGTGAGTACGACGCAGACGTTGAGACGCCGGACAGTGAGAGCGTCGACCCTTATGAGCGTGAGCGCTTCAAGCGCCTGATCCGCCTTCCTCTCCGCAACGACTATGATACGATGGGCCGCCGCCTACTAGTAACCGGGGGCGCCACCGTGCCCTTCGTGGGCCTCCTCGAGGAGGCGACCAGCACGAATTTCTTGCAGATTCTACGTGCTAATGGGTTCACGCACGTCTTCCTTCAATGTGGCGCGGCTCACGACCAGATCGAGGCACGCCTCAAGAGCGACGGCCGCGGCAGCGGCTTGCAGATTGAGACCTTTGACTTCTGCCGCGACCTGAAATCGCTCTTCAAGGAGCAATGCCGCGGCGAAAAGGGCGTCCGGCCCGCTGGTGTGGTCATGGGCCATGCCGGTTAGTTTATTCTACCCCGAGGAGAGTACTGAACACAAACTGACCGCCTATTCAGGCACTGGGACTATCGGTGACGCGCTGGAGGTCGACTGCACGCTGATCATTGTCGCGAACACGACTCTCATGGACGACCACCAATCCGCCTTCGCGGCCGAGATGGCGGCCGAGTACCCAACTATTATCCAGGCACACCTCGGGTGAGTAGCAGCTTTAAAGGCCTTCCGAATTCCCGTACACTTTGCTAAAATAAACCTACTTCTCAAGCGATATTGCGATGGCCATCCCTGAGGCCATGGACGTCATCCAGAAGAAAGGCTTGGATGACTTAGAGCCCTACGAAGAGCTAAGCCTCCCGCAGGAGCCGCCGCTCACATTCATCGACGAGGTCGTCGCTGGTGCCACTCACACTCAGTCGTATTACGGCATTCGCCTATTCCAGCGTTGCATCGTCCAGTGAATTGAGGGAGACATGTTAGGAAAGTTCCAAGTTGGATTCTAGGATGGCGTTTGAGATGGGTCTTGCTTCAGCAGTGATTCAATGATACCCAGAACGGCGTTCTCGGAATAGGATGGTAAACAGTCTTCACAGAAAGATGAAGAATCAACGTAGAAGATGTCTCACGCAATCCATTGCTCTTCTAATACGAGGCACTCTCTGCCCGAACCTTTTCAATGACTCCTCTCCATGGAAATCGCTCCAAAACAATCATTTCTAGTCTCCGTTGTTCCTCATTGCAGCCCAGACACGTTCCAGATCTTCACCGCTGCATCACCTCCTGTGCTAGCAACCTTGGACGACCCCTCGGCCCAGCTGACGCCATTTACTCCATCCTTGTGCGCGTTCAACGCCTTCACTCGACTCGCAGGCTTCGCCAGGCTCCACACATAGACGTGTGTATCCAAGGCACCGCTGGCGGCGTGGGTGCCTGCATCATTCCAAGCTATGCTCATAACACGCGCCGTGTGTGCAGACCATCGGTCCGTTGCCACGCTCCAGTCATCGGTCTTGAATGCGAAAATCTTGCCTTGGGAGTTGCCCGCCGCGAGGTGGCTGCCGTCCTTGGAGAACGCCAGGCTAGTGACCTGGGCCGCAGATTTCTTCAGGACCTGGAGCTCAGAAATCTTGTTGCTTGAATCGAGCGCATAGATCCGGACATCGTTGCCGTCTCCAACTGCTACAGTGGATCCTGATGCAGCAAGTGATGTGGGCGAATAGTTGGTGCTAAGCTCTCCGACCTGCTGGCCCTTGGAGTACACGGCGATTCCTGAGGCGGTGGCGACGACAACACGACCTTCTGTCACACTTACACCTTTGGGTTGTGCCTCCAGCTTTGTTGATGAGCCAGTAAAAGTGTTGGCACCCTCATCGAGAGTCCTCAGCGTGTCATCCCAGCCGACACTGAAGGCTTGTCCAGAGGTAGCTGCGATTTGTGTGACCTGGTTCGTGTGTGTCTGCCCATCAATCACGGCGCCAACACCACTCTCTACGTTCCAATGGCATACACGGCCGTCAAAGCTGCCCGTGTAGACAGCCTTACCACTGCCATCCGAGCCTGTGGTCATCGCTGTGATGCCCTTGTTGTGGCCCTGGACAGTCTTGGTCGGTGCTTCACTGCCCTCTGATAGGTAGTTCAGGTCACCGTCCAAGCTCAAAGCAATGATCAAGTCATCACGAGGCCAAGCTACACCGACCTGCTGGTCGCCGACGTTCACAGCGCCCTCGTGGCCTAGCTTCCACGTCTTCACGTTCTCGCCAGACTCGACGTCCCACACCCTCACGGACTGGTCCGCGCTAGCGGTTACAAACCGCTTCGAGTCCTTCGCCCAACTCACAGCAAATATACTGCCCGTGTGCACGCCGTCACCGATCTGCTTCGTTGGCTCGCCCGTCTTGCCGTCATACAGCTGGATCCTGCGATCAGCACCCACTGTGACCAGCACATTCCCGTCTGGGCTGAAAGCCGTGCCGTATACGAAGCCCTTGTGCAGGTCGTTGGATTTCCCCGCGAACTTAAATGGCGCGCCGTGGAGGAAACACATGCTGCCATCGTCCGAGACGGTCGCGGCGCGCAGCGGCCGCTGCTGTCTCATAGCCACGGCATTGACTACTTTGCTGTGGCCGGTGACCTCGCCGACTGAGTTCCCGCTGTCGGCCGTGATGCAAGCGCCGAATCGCTCGCGGCCATCTCCCACGGCGATGATCCGCTGAGAGTCACCATCCCAGCCGATGTCATTGATGCGCCCGCTGATTATGTGGTACTCGCCCTTCGTGTTGACGGCCTCGACGGCATCCCAAACGCGCACGGAGCCGGACACGTCACCGGATGCAACGTAGAAGCCAGAGGGCGAGAAGCGGGCCACGGCGGTCTGAGCGGTGTGGCCGTTGTACTGCTTGCATTGGGAGGGATCGTCGATGGAGCGGAGGAAGATGGATTTGCCAGACTGTTTCCACGACATTGATCAGCTAGCTGCTCGAGCCATCCAGAAATTTGTGTACTCATCGGCACAGCATAGAGGCAATTGGACCTACAGCGTAAGCTATGCGCTCCCCTTTGGCATCGCACGAGAGCTGGGTGGGCTGGCCCCGCGTGGTGACGGGGGCGGCAGCTAGGATCTTGTCGATGGTAAGGGACATGGCTCAGACTTCTGTTCGGCGATCGGATTGTGTGAATGGCTATCGAAGGAGCAACGCAATATCGAGTAGGGGAGGGCAACGAACAGGAAGTGGCCGTGGCATACGCAGCTCGTTTGCATGGAGCTCGTCCCCCCTTTTCTATGTGCGCAGAACTTCCCTGCCACCTGCCACCTGGGCAGAGTTGGAGGGTCGAACGCCCCTGCGTGACGCGCTGCGGGGCAACCGACCACTGACGTAGCAACCCCAGGTGAGACGCCGTGAGAACAAGCGATACCGAACGTAGCAATTTCATCCCATATCTTTCTCACTACCACTCAAATCAAATGTATGCTCCTCACGTCTCAAGAATAGACTAACGATGGCCTCTGTTACCTATTTGTCAATGGCTCGTAGCAGACGCCGCAGCAGAATTTGACGATCGCATCTTGCTGAATGCAATACATCAAGGCATGCACAAGTCAGGAGGCTGTGTGGATTATGTAGCACTCTCAGGGCTGCCATCACCTCGCCTGCACTCACTTCATCATCAGCAGGCAGAAGAATTCAGAGCCGCGCGTCGACGGGTCAGACCAGGGAATTCAGGCAGCAACGTATCGCCTTTAAAAAAGGACATGTCCTATATGGGTACTCTGATCAGCCACTCAATATTGGGACAGAAGAGATATTTGCTGCCTTAGAAAGAGCGGGAACGTGCCTAGTCCGTCACACAGCGCCAACGGCTGTATTTCATACCAAGTGGATAAGAACGAGTAGCTGGGCATTGCATTCAGAAACTTCTTGATTAGCTGAAGCAGCCTGAAGGACTTGCCAGTGCATCTCGAGTCACGGTCCTTGCCAGTGACTTTTTCGCCAACACAAGGCTAAGCACACAAGCCTGGGGACCTGGCCAGTAAAACAAACCGAGTATAAGAAATAAGATATTTGACCGTATGCCTCTTTGACAGCCACCATCAGAGCTAAGACATGGAATTAGATGGATCGGTGTATCGTGCCACGAGTTGGCCTCAATGTCCGCAGACTCGAGATGGTACTAGTTACCTTGAACTATGATATCCTGGAGGAACTTTGATTATTTATCTTCTTGTACAACGAAGTACTGGTCCTGACTGGCTGAATGTGTCAGGAAGGGTCATGTTGACTGAATGGGGTAGGCTCCTTACATAAAGAGCGACCTTTGACTGTTTTATTCACATCAAATTCTCATCATATGGGCTATGACCTGTGACTATTCACTGGAGTTTACACGCCCATGCCGATGTAATTGGGGCATAAGAGAGAATCTGAGACTACTTCTGGCTCATCACGCCAACATCTCTCAACTCTCAACTCCAGCTTCATTCAAGGCCACCTGACCTGCGCTATACACCTCCACTCATCTGGCAGCCTGCTCAGGGTAGCTGAGTGCATTGGTCGCACTTAAACTTGAGCTTTTTGCAGTGCTCCAATGAGTCGGACCGAATGCTATGACCATATACGTGCACTAGATAGTAGGCTAATGGTCCTCCTTGAGAGAAATGAAAAATCAGTATTTGAATACAGGATACGATCGCCGTGAGTGGTGACAAACCGCTCACAGATAGGATGATCTTGAGTTTCTAGAGGACAATATGCTCGAAGACTTCAAGCGGTAATAGAATCCGTCCGGCTCCATCACAACAAACACCCACCAGCGTTTTCTCATGCATAAAGGGCGAAGTAGGACGTTTAAATTTCGACTAGCTGTTTTGTGGCTTAAGTCACATCAGCTCGCTCTGTCTCATCTCTTGAAGATCGATGAACGCCAGAACCAAAACAGCATGCCACTCATATGTACATGAGCGCCTCAGTCATGCCCACAGGTTCTGAATACTCCCTCTATTGGGAGCATGATCTTTGTGATCGAAGTAGGATTCAGGACCGCCACCGCCATGGAACTATATCATCACGTAGAAAGCTGAAGCCGTCAGGGTCTGCTGAGACTCGAATTCATTGAAGTGGCTCAGTCACTCAACGAGTCCTCGATAAATTTGTGACACTCAGTGAGTCCCATACAGTCACTGTTGGCCAATGTGAGTACTCACGGAGTTCGCATCAGGTCTGAATTATAAAAAGGTCGAGGGAATATCCATTCGAATACTCGACGTTCAAATACATGTCAAATTCAGCAACAGTATCCAATTAAGACGGAATGGCTTTGAGTATGTCTTTTATATTTGAGATACCTCAGGCGGTATGGTCAGTTTCGATCCCTCTGTTGGCCCATGTAGATACCTCGATGGGCATGCATCTCATAACATTTCGAGGAGTCGACGGGACCGATCTCGTCTCATTACAACACGTGCAATCTAGGAGCCGTGAGAATCATTGCCGCAGAACACGCCCTCATTTCTATCAGTCACGCCTTCCCCGAATCACACCGGGCGACACCCTGGCCTTCCGCAGGGTCGCTCCGCCAGAATGCTTAATGGGGAAAGTAGGTTTTCTTCCTTGGCCCAATCCATATGACTTCGGCATCCTCGATTTGAGCAGGTCTCTCGGATCGCTAGACTTGGACGGCCGACAGCCTCATGATAGCGACGAGTCGGCTGAGCGGAACACAAGCAGAGCACGTAACTCGTATCATACAGATGGCTTGAATGATGGCACAAACTGCCCTAGAAATCGTGACTTACCTCCCAGTGCGAACACTAGATCTCGCCGTCAAAAAGGTTCGGAAGGCGGAGGAACTCCACCACGAGGGAACCAGGCGGAGAGCCGCTCATTCATCCCATATGGGCCGCCCAAAACTACTCGTGAAATCAACAGCGCCATCAAAGACCTCCTTCTCCACCGCCACGCGGACACAGATGAAGGCTATGTATACGGCTTCCAGCATCCAGACGACGTCGCCCTTGACCCATCATCATCACTGGGAGGCAACGAGTGGAGCCCACACCTCATCAAGATTGGCCGCTCGAAGAATCAAATGGCACGGATGAGGCAGATCAGCAAGAAGTGCGGGTACATCCCGCACACCGTCTTCGCCTACCATATGCCACGGCACGGTATGGTCGAGCGCGTGGTCCACGCGCAGCTGCACAACTCGCGGCTGAGGGATGTCGGCTGCACCGGCTGCGGGACCAGGCATGAGGAGTGGTTCCGGGTGGATGTCAGGCATGCCGAGCACATCGTAGAGCTGTGGAAGGCCTTTGTAGAGCGTCGCCCCTATGACGAGCAGGGGGCGTTGCTGCCCGCGTGGCACGAGAGGCTTGAGCAGCTCGATCTGGGCGATGCAGACTGCTGGCAGCGCTTTGTCCATGGTTCCCCTCTGGCTCGGCTGGCGGTGGGCTCGCCTCAGGAGCTGGAGGCAGAGACTGCTTATACCGGGTTGGCCGCAACCCACATCGACAGACACCCATCAAGTGATAGGGATCCTGGAGGAGATGAGCAGCAGGAGGATTGGGGAGTAGTCTGAGCATTTCGTGACGACGTTGTAGAAGTCTCGGACACGGTGTCTGAACAGCTTTCAGAAGAAGTACTCTAGAGCAGTAGAAAATATATTTCAAATCTTGCATTTGAATGCTCACATCTCTGTAAAGCTATTTCCTTGGTCGGTGAAATTTGTCGAGTAGTCTCCTGCCCAGATGTGACCCATTTAGTTTCCCAATACCACCAGACGTCCAGCAGCCACAATCTTCTCAACAGCCGCCAGCAGTTCCGTAGGCACACTTAAATAGGGGCAGTGGTTAGCCTTGATGACAATCTTGGGCGCCTCGGGGTCGAGCTGGGCCGCCATCTGCTGCTGCAGCGCGTACGGGAGGGCACCGTCGTCCTCGGTGTCGAATCCCTTGGTCTTCAGCAGGTCCGCAAAGGGGACGAAGACGCTGATGAGCTGCCATGCCCCGGGGACGATGACGATGGTTGGTTTGCTGGGTGACATCGTGAGCTGTAGTACAGATTGACTGATGCTGCGGCTGCAGTCTCTTCGTTGTTCAACCGTTACACCGTGACTGTGCCTCTGGTGGAGCCGGGAAGCAATAACCTTGAGCCACTCGAGAGTCGTCGTGCCCTGTTCCCGCCGTGTATGTGGGCCCGTTTCCGATGCTCCCAATGCCCTTCAGAGCCTCTCACTGGCGTCCTGGGCCTATGGTGATATCGCGGCTAACATTTTCTCCCGCGATCATCTTCCGTCTCCCGCGAGCAAACCCCGGTGCGGTAGCCGATGTTGATTTGCGCTTCCCGAAAGTTTAAATCAGCCGCTGCGGCCGACTGAGGGATCGGCCATAACTCAGGCGGTGCTTCTGAGCCTGTTACGAGCAGTTGCGTATCATTCTCCAGCGCCAGCAAACATCCCATGATATGATAGTACACAGTAGCCACATCGCTTCGCAGTAGGTACGGAGCATCCCCAGCGTGAGGTCCCACATTTCCAAGGTAGGGATGAGCTGCCTCTCTAGTGAAATATACCTACTGACACAAACGGGTGGGGATGGATCAGGGGCGAGAACTGCAATTGCCGTGACCTCAACCGTCTCGTCTTGGTTCGACTCGAGCAGCATGTATGTATCTGACGCCGAAATGGCTTCATTTCGATGTAAGGCATCATAGAGGAACCCTGGTGAGTGGATGCCCTCTTGAGGAATTTCCTTGCGTTGAGGAAATTTTTCTTCTGAGGGCAAGCGGGTCAAGAAATGAGGCTGTCACGGTGTCACTTGACATCCCGGTGGGTATACATATAATAGCAAACCACCAAGAGCACCCACGACATAATTAGCCCCGAACAACTTGGCAGGTCTGATCGCTAATCTCGAGCATACACCAGAAGGATAGGAGAATTTCCAACCGATGCTGGCAGCCACCGCGGTTGGCACATGGATGGGGCCGACTGCAAGGGTCGACGCCACTTCATCATCAAACGGTTTGCCGATCCAAAAAAGATCGACGCTGGCCACCTCAACTTTCGGCCGAGTTTCGTCCGCTGCGCCTAACCGCTTGCTATACAAGGACCGCACGCGTCTTCAGGTGGCCTTTTTTATTAAGATGGAACCCGTGTCCCCATATGCAGAAAAATCTCCGACGCGGTATTTAGGGCCTGAGCCGATCACTCTATCTATGCTCTACGATACCTATGTGATATATTCTCCGACTGTCACGGCTGCCCACTGTCGCGTGGCCGGACAGCCATCGATGTTTCCCCGCGAGAGGAAACTCACAACGGGTCCGAGGAAGCCTGCCCCCTTGCAAAACGTGGGCGCTGGCGAGCGCCGGCGGATGCATCATGTTGTCTCCCGTGTCGCACCGTGTCTCGGCGCAGCATGCCCCCAGAGAACAATTTGGAAAGGTTCTATTCCCGGTGTGGGATCCTCCAATTCATTTTTGTGTGGTCTTGAATCGCGAGGGCAATGATGGTGGCAATGTTGGTGCTATCGTGGCGTAGAAATACCGCGCAGGAGACAGAGGGGGGGGAGGAAGAGGCTTCTGCGGCATCGCCATTAACCCAATACTGGTTGCGAGTGCGATTGCGGGCAAGAACCCCATTTAGCAACGGCTCTGCTGTAGCAGCTTGTTAGTTATGTAGTTGGCCGAAACCCGACACATGCGAGGCCGCCACCCGCACAACTGCATTGCAGGTCCCAGCCGTACGGGTCGGTGCTGCGGTGCCTGAGTGCCTATTTGCCCTTCCTCGTCCTTGTGTGACGCCTCACCGCCCGGGGAGGCAAGCCGGGACGGGATGGCTTGCTCGTTCGTCACACAGCAGCCACGAAGTCACACCAGCCCGGGAGGAGCAGCACGTCAATGGGGACGTCATCAACCGTTGAGGACAGAGTCAGGACGAGGGTTTTCCGATCCAATCTGCAACGGCGTCAAGGACGTGGGGTCGACATTGTTTCGTCACCCGACAGGGCATCAGTCAACGCCGGTCAGCCGCACAACGTTGACGATGTCACTTTTGCCCCGGTACCAAGGCTCGTCGTCATCGTGGCGCGATAAGGGTCTTCTGGAAACGGCAACGAGGCGAGCCAACATGCACTGCCGGCAGTCAACAAGGCATCGGGGTTGTAGACCAGGGAGGGGGGGGTGCGGTCGAGGCTGGGCGAGGGTCCAAAATGTTTGGTTTGGTTTGGACGTCCTGCAGGAAGAAGCCACATGCACTCCGCTTGCCCGGCCGGATAGAGGCCACAGTGGTGGGGTGCTGGGGTGCAATTCCAAAGCTGAGACGAAAGCCCCCTCTCATGCAGGCACGGCAAGGTATGTACATGTAAGATAAGACAGACCCTCTCACTCCCTCTTCAATGACCAGTACATGGGGCTGCGTTACAATTCCTCTTTGAGCACCAAAGGTCCGCAGCGCAAATTTCGTCTGCTATAGTACAGTGTACGCACTTCAGGCAGTATTGAATTCTCATCACCCACGTAGATCGGTGAATCTCCGTCTAAGCTTTTGAAAATTCACAATTGACTTTTGAGTGGATGGACATTGGGGCAGCGGGCCTTGATGGGGCACGTCGCCAAGGGAAAACAGCGGAGACACGAGAATGCGTAGATGGCATAGGTTGAGGTTCAATATAGGTGGGGCTGACAAGGTCAAGGGAGAAGGTCTATCATTCAGCACTATTGCGACAAATTTGTGGGTGCACCGGAAATCACAATTGTAGGACAGGTAGGTACATGAGAATAAGTGGATATCATTCAGGTCATTCCCAGCCGTAGTTGGGATGGGTATTTGTCTAACTCGCGACCACACGCGTGACGTACATACATAGAGCTGGTTTTGGCAGATTGCGGATCAATTCGTGAATCGCACAACTTTTGCCCCTTTTCCTTTGGACCCCCTTCCTACGGACAGTTCCTTCCACCCTTTGAAGCGTCTTGTTCCCCCTGATAGATAGAAGAAAGTGAAAAAGAAAAGAGAAAAATCCACCGTTCCAGGTTTTTGGGGCTTTTCCGGTTTCATTCTTAGTTAAAACAAATTGCAACAACTCCCTTGAATGCCACCAAATGGAATTACATAGAAACCAAAAGAGGACTATATTACACTGAGAAAAGAGAAGTCGGCATGGCGCCGAGACAACTGGGGAAGACAAGTAGATGGCGAGATGGAGTGAAATAAAAGTAAAGAGCCAAGGCTATTGCTTGTGCGATTGCGAACTTTCTATAATGAGGGTCGAGAAGGGTATCAATTGAAGAAAAAAAAGGGAAAAAAGGGCAGATGATGTGGTGGGGTTTTTTTTTTTGAAGGACTGGTGCAGTGTGGCCGTGGTGGTCATGAGTGAAACGGCCGTAAAGGTCATAAAGACGGTGTGTATGACGAACAAATAAGAGACTTCCCCGTGAGGGGCGAATTAAAAAAAGGAGTAGGTTAGCCCTTCACTCCTCGTCTGGTGTTGTTGAAAGTTTTAAGGCTTGAAGACAGCATTGGTGAGGAACAATTCACCAGCCGCCGACTCCTTGGTTTCGGTGACTGTCGGCGTCGCAGTGCGGGGTGTAGAGTTTGGCGAAGACGACTTGCTCGTTGTCGTGCCGGTGACGGTGTCGACAGTGGAGCTTGAGGAGGATGTTGTGGGACTGCCTTGCAGTTTCTCATGACTGTGTTGGCGGTGAACTTGTTTGCGCTCCTCATCGGTCATGTTGGCGTTGAGCTCGGGCACGCAGGTGTCCTTTGCTCTGAGAGCAGCAGCATCGTCGGCAGCTCTGCTCATTCGGTCCATTTGTGATTCGACGTCAGCAAGTAGGGCCGCAACCTCATCTCCAGCGTAGATCCGAATAGACTCGACATCAGCACGTCTGATGCCAGAAAGAGGATGCTGGGTGTTGTCCTTCTCCTTGACCTGGGGTTGCTTCTCTCCGCTTTGGTTGATGCCGAGGCCAACAGGGACAGCATTCTCAACAACGGGCTGCTCGATGATGGTGGACGGCACCTGAGCAACTACGCGTTGGGGTGAGGGTGAGGATGACTCGACGCGAGGGGTGAATGAACCCTTTACAGGGGAGCGTGGGGGAGTGGAGAGGTTAGCAGGCGCAGTTGGGGGAGTTGCGGCGACACCCAAGGCAAGCTGGAGGCTCTCGCTGACGCCGACAGCCCCGGAGACGGGAAGGGTCACGGCAGCAGCAACGTGTTCCAGAAGCTTCTGCCGGATCCGAGTGCGGCGATTCTCAGCCTGCTCGAGCTTGTTAACCCAGTCGTCGATGGAGGAGTCGAGTTCGGCGAGTGCCTCTTCTTGCTTGAGCATAGAGTCGTGGCTGAACTTTGCCATGCGAGGAGACCTCAGGTATTGGCAGATGCGTGAGTGCAGGTTGCGACGTCCAGCCCTCAGTGAGTGATACGTGCGGCGCAAGTATTCCGTGCGCTCATCCAAGTTCCTCAGTTCCTGTGGATCTATGATTAGCGAGGTGCTCGAGTCATTGATCGAGTGCAAGGGCGGACCTACCCTGGAGAGACTGTCCACATCCTCCTTCCTCATCACCTCAAACCTAGCGGCCTGTTGCATGGCCTGCTTATGAAGGGCAGCCCTCTCGGCCTGCTCGAGCATCTGTGCCGCATCGGTGACCTTCCAGCCCTTGGGCAGTGTCTCGAAGGCACGACGCTCAGCGCTCTTGCTCGTCTTGGATGCTGACCTCTTGATCCCGTCGCTCCTCTTCCTAGGGCGTCCACGGTCCATGATGCTGGTGGCGACACTACCACTCTCAGACACATTCCTCCGGTGAGAGGCGAAGCTAGAGGCAGATCGTGGCTCCACTGCCGACCTTGGTGTAACCATGTTCTGTGAAAACTCTGTGCCCTGGTCCTTGGGTGTTTCGAGCCCGGCCGGGTTGGCTTCTCCTTTCCACGGCTTAGGGGAAGCTCGGGGTTCGGTAGTGCCTGACACTGGTGTTGGCAGACTGGAGCTGGAAAATGTCGACGAAGGCGCCGAGGACATGGGCGTATTACCCGTAAGAGAGGCAGAGTGTGGTGTGTAAGGAGACCTCGTTCGTGGAGGCTCGTCCGTCCGCGCAGGTCGGATGCTAGACTCGGCGCTGCCTGTGCTGCCCGACCGCAGACGGTTGAGGGAGAGTTGCCTTGTGAGTTTAGGGAGCGAGGAGGTCTGGACAGGAATTACGAGTGGCGGGAGGTTCTTTGGCGACTGAGGCTGTGGGATGGCTGTGGTTGATATATCGGAACCAGAATCCTCCAGGGGGGACAGGTGGGTTTCGTTTCTGTACGCGAGATGATGCGTCTTCCATCCGTTGCCAGGGGCACTGATAGACCGCTCGTGGCAGGCTGGGCGGCCGGGTATTGTTGCTGGAAAGGAGGTCAGCCCTGTCTCCATCCGGAGACAGTAAGAGTTTGGTTGACTTACGAGAGTCCATAGCGGCCTCGTGAACGGTGGTCATAGGGCCCAGCTCCGGTACGCTGACTTTCCGCCGGCGGATAAGGTTGTGCTCCTTGATCCTCAGGCGCAGGCCTCCCGCACAAGGTTTGTCTGCCTTGTCACCGTTCTGTGCCATGGCCAAGGCGAAGGCTTGCTCTGGGTCCAGCCCCTTCCCCTGAGGGCCAGCGGCCTGCTTCTCCCTGGGAAAGAGCTGGTACTTCCTCGTCTCAGACTGGGACATCATCCTCCAAACCCAAGGCTTTGAGGCTTGCTTCTCTACCTGTGGGACACGGTGATGGTGAGCTTCAAGGTTGGTCCAGCCACACGTTTAGGATGAAGCGGAGGTAGGAGGAAGAGGGAGAGGGAGCATGTAGGAGGACGCAAGTATGCACTTGGTCATGAAGGGGACGAGGTGTTTCAATACATGGAAACGCACTTACCTCTTCCACGACGGGTAGAGGTGAGACGGACCTTGCTATATAGCTTCCAATGCTCAGGCGATCGACGTCCGCATCTGACATGCAGCTGGCTATGTGAGCCATGCCTGAGCAAGGACCCCTCGAGTCGAGAACGGGGGACCCGTAAATTGGGACTAGTGGCGATCCAGATTCTGATGCAGTGGCTGCCCAGGAGTTCCGCAACACGGATAGTCCCCTGCTCAAGTACTGTGGTAGACCCTGGGCGGACTGAGCCGGCCGGTAACAGGAGTGGTAAGGAAAAGGCGAGACAGGTGCCCGCTGGAGCGACAGAGGTGCGAGATGGAGAAGGTAAAGACTGTCCAATACAGAGACTCAGAGAAGCATGGATCCCCCCGCTGGTCACCCCAAACAGTAGGAACAGGGTCAGCTTCGTTAATTGTCTGGTTCTGCTGTGTATAACTGGGGACAGGACGGGCGCGCGAAGGGAAGCAGAAACATCCAAAGGAAATGAAATAGTCCCTAGACAGACATGCGCGGCCCACAGCAGGTCTACCGGGCTGTCATGTCCTTATCTTCTTTTTTGAGCTGTAGCAGAAAACAGACAGTGCGCCCCCTTCGTGCGCCCCCCTCGTCAAGGGAAGTAAGTACTTATTATGAGCGTCCGACAGATTGCAACGGTTGGCAGGGGACCGGAGCAGCCACACTAGGCTCTTCCTGATCCCGAGGAAGAAAATCTGCAGTCGCCAGGAAGATGAGCAGCGATCCTTCGCTGTGCGCAGGTAGTAGTAGTGAGAAATGAGTACGCGATGTACTGTGCCGTACTGTGGGCTGTGGTAGGTCTGGGCTGGGCCCGCATGCGTCTCCGTCGTATCCATCGCCCCCATCGTCCCCGGTCGGAGAGAAACTCTGCAGTGCCTAAATTAACAGCGCAGGGGCAGAGTTCTGAGACGTGCAATAGATGCAGTTCCCACGAGGACGGCATTGGCTTGCCATGCCAGCCATGATGCGCGGTACGAGATGCTCACGCGGATGTACGGCCGGCTGGTCGTGTACTGCTCTGTTTCCCAGCACCCCGTCTCAGCCTCCAGGGGACGGAGGTGATAGCAGAATGGGGGTTAGCGAAGTAGACGAGCTACGATGATGGCAACCCACCGCCATGCAGTCGAGTCGGTTGCCTAGGTCATAGGACTGTGAAGAACCCAGACCCAGCACCCCACCGAGAGGCAGGGAGGAATCGAGCAGCTACACAGCATGTGCGTGTGTGTGTGTCTGTGTGTGTGTGCGCGCCCTGTTTGCGGTCCAGTCCATGCTGACGTCCTGGGTACGATTGGGGCCGGATGGGGGAAGGGGGTTGATTGAGAGTGCATAGGGATGTCCATCGTGCATGGCAGACGGGAGTCGTTTGTCGCTCGTCGAGGCAAGGTGACAAGGTGAAACCGCTTCCCTGCACGTTGACGGAGGCGTTCCACGCCACGGCCGCTTGGAGACAAAACCCCACCAAACTGGCAGGGATCGCCTTCCAATCTGGGATGCCTGTCAATAACGTGCGTTCCCCTGCCATCTCCATAACGATAATTCGAAGTGGCTTGGGTCATGTACCTGCGTACCGACAAGCTTCCTCCCCCCCCCACAACCCCTCCCCCCTCCTTACTGCCCTCGACTATCCGATTCAGTGAGCCAATCCATGTTGCTATCACCAGCATATCCTTCCGGTGCGGACGTTTGTCAACTGTTTCTTCCAGCCCAGTGCGGTCCAGGCCCAGCCCAAGTTCAAGGCCAATCTCCAACTGGCAATGCTCATGCCCACAACTGCACTACCTTTGTGGTTATGTGTGTGTGTGCGTGTGTGTGTATGCGTGTGTGTGTGTGGGTGTTGAATGTTATCCGAAATCATGAGACGACGACCGAGACGATCAGCTCTTTGCCGGCTCGATCGCAAAGCTGCGACGTCCGTTGATGTCCATTGACGTCCGGCCTCTGGGCCTCGGGCCCTGCGTCCAGAGCGATGACAGTGACGACTGTTGCAGTAGCTTGGGGTGACGAGCTAGGACGAACTTGCATGGCCGTCTCCACAGCCAGAGCCAGATGGACACCCTGCACAAGTCAGTTGCGGTAGCAGCACGACCAGAGCACACACAGTATGGGCAGGTGCATGTGTGCAGCGCAGCGCGTGTGCATGTAGTCTATGTCTGCGACATGTCAACCTTGGGGGAGCCCACAGAAAACCTGCACCTGCAACCGCAACTGCACCTATGCACCTGCATACTACACAGAGTAAATACCCGCACCAGCTCCCCACTCCTCAGCCCGCAGCGACTCAGTGTCTCCAGCAGCATGACACCGGGTAGGAGGGCCCGTGCCAGGAGGGAGCGCCTCGACAGGAGGCTCAAAGTGTCGGACGGAGAACGGAGAAGTGGGCCGGCTCCAGTAGTTTCTTGTCAGCATCCACTGCAGCACCACCCTGAGGCCCACATCCGCTTTCTACCCGGCCGGCCGCCCTCGCTGCCTGCGCCCTGCTCTGCTCTCACTGTCTCTCATTCACCTCTGCGCCTTGAATCAGGGCCCCCTTACTCGCTACCTGTTAAGCTTTCAGATGACATCTTTGGCCCTGGCCAGTCTCGAAGCTCCTCCGGTGATTGTTAGGGGAAATAAAATAAAAAATTATGCTTTTCTTCCCGCTGCGGAGACCTAGGGGACCAGCTGCCACCTGTCTCGGAGGCTCCACCATAGCCACCACACCACACACACCATTATTTCCACCACCACCAACATCAATACACTCCGAAAGGGTCCAAACCCAGAACTCTGCCCTGCACAGCCTATCCGCATTCATCTTCAGGGAGTAGCCAGAGAAACCTACCCAAAATCCTATCGGGCTTCTTCAAGCAGTGATCCAACGCCTTCTTTCCGATCTGTCACCCACATGTACACACACACAAACACACACACACAGATGCGAACCTTTACTTTTCCCTATGGTTTATTTTCCTTTTCTTTTCCTACTTATCGGGCCTTTGATGTGATCGTGTAGTCCCCACTGAAACACAGTTATTATGCCTTACGATGTTTCGGCAGGCCCGGTGGTGAAGCCGGCGTGACGGTGACCACCGCACAGACAGACGACTTCAGTCGATACGGGGTGACCGACCAATCGCAGTGCAGCAAGCTAGAAGCCGCCTCCTCAAGAGAGAGGGCATTGATATATGGAGTGGGGGGAGGGGGTTGCAAGGCACCAGGGCTAACAAGTTTTAGCAAAGCAATTCGTTCCAGAAGACATCCGTTGGTCACTGGGTTACCTGTCAGGCGACAAAGCGCACTTTAGTGAATCCTAGCCTCGCCTGAGTATCTCGTCATGGACGTGTCACGGCTTCCCGTCTTCGGGCCCCTGTCTTTCCTGACACTGGGCCATGAGAGTTCTTCCAAGAGTCTTATCACCCGTGCCAGCTTTACATCGACGCTGTCGTGCAAGTGTTCCCCGAGGGGCTCTTGACGGCTGCGATCTGCTAGGTCCTGCCTGCGAGGAGCTGACGAGCTTGATTATGTCTCTCAAGACGGCGGCCGCCGCCCTTGGAAAGACGCGAGAAGCAGCAATTGGCAAGTTGTCAATCATTCCAGCACAGACACTGTGAAAGGATTTCCGCAGGGATATCAACAGGGCAGCAGCATAATGATCGGTCCCATGGTTCAGGCAAGTGGCAAGCCTTCCTTCCCACTCTCGAACATGGGACCTTGGTACAGACCTGTCGTCTCGTCGGCGATGCCCTACGTGTCCAGTGTTGCTCCCGAAAATTCTTGGTCGCCACCTGGTGCTGGCGAGACACATTGTAGCAGATTGAGTAGAGCAGTCATGAAGATATCCGGTCTTACGTCGGTGAGTCAGGGAGCTCTGAATTCTGCTTTCAATCGCTGCCAGACCAACCGTCGTAGAATGTGGTACGCTACGTGTTAAGGAGGCGAACGACAGCCACAACAGAGTCATTCAAGCACAGGAAAATTCGGTGCAGCTGCCAAACGTCAGGCCAGCCAGGCAAGCTAAAGCGGCTGGAACAAGCGGATAGACGAACCTGAACAGGGATGCAGCCTCTTGTAGGTGCCAGGTTTCGTCCAGCGGCGAATTAGGGCCCAGGCAAATAGGCTCACGGGTGCCAATCTTCGGCACGACCGCCGCCTCCCGGAAGAGCCCATACCACCGCCTTGCTTCAGGGTCCTGATAGGGGGCCACTGATCCACGATCCGGATCGAGTGCCAGTGACCACGCAGATCCTCGTCAGAATCTTGGCATAGTTTACCATCTCTTATTGCAGCGTTCGTGCGGCTTGGGAGAGCGTTCGTACGGTGATGGCGACATTACGAGTCAAGCGGAGTTGTCGATGGCAGTCTCTGCCTTTTCGCTCTTGCCCTTTTCCCTCCCTGTCACCGAGTGAGCCGCCTTTGCATCATGACTGCGTGGCGACTGGCCTGCCAGGCTGCCAGTGATAATCTGTGCGCTCATGGATGAGGCGGTCTACTTCTGCTTTGGTAACTGCATCGCCGCTCCGCAGCCAGCAAGCAAGCACCAGCTTCACCTCGGGGATGGGCAGCAGCAGCCATCGGATGACCGGGAAGCTCAGGTGCAACGGTCTAGCCAAGTCTGGCCGGTACAGCCGTCCTCGGCTCGCCATGATGTAGACCGTTCGAGATTGATGCGAGGTGAAAGCTTTCAACCCAGCGGCACGGTGCCTCCTGCAGACGCCAAGATGCAGATTCCAAGTTGCCAGATGCGCTTCAGCGCAGGTTGGGCCGGGGGATTCTGACGAGCGGTGGGTCCGATCTTAGACATTGTGGGCGCCGGATAAAATCGAAACTGGGACTGGGGGGTTTCAGCAGCGCTTCTGCCAGATTGACGACGGCAATAGTGTTGGGCTGGGTGGTGGAAGTTTTTGGGTCCAAGTTGTTTCGAGGTTGTTGATCTGCTCGATTGAGGCTGAAAAATGAACTACCCCAGGACCAGAAAAAAGGAATGACGAGCGAAACTCTGGGACTGTGCGACGTTGGAAAAAACAACCCGAGATCGGCAGGATTAAGTTAGCACTGCAACGCGATGGCGCTACGAGCGACTAACAAAAGAGCCGACGAACCTAACAAGTAGCAGCAGCAAGCAGCAGAGCAGCAGCTTGGTCCAGCTCTTCCCATGTTTCGTCGTCCCATAGGATGCATCTCTTCGGCACCGCTGCCGACAACGATTGGGACTGCCACTAGATAACTAGGTAGCTACTGTGAGGTTGGCTCACCTCTTATTCTGGTCGACACTAGTAAAATCCACCATATGAATTGCGGGGACAAGTGATCACCAGGCAGAGGCACGCAGAATACAGTTCCACTCATGACGCTCACTTCCCACAGAAACAGAGCACCTCGTCACCAGCATTTCGATCGCATCGGGAGTGATAATGCAGGTCTGGCAGCACCCATGTCCGATCCCAACGCAGGAAAAAGGGATTTGGATCTCACCGCCGTCAGGGCAGCAGGGCCAGCCACACCCCCAGGGAGGATGAACTGAGAGGTTGGTCGCACGACCCTGTCGCCATTCCCAATGCGCGGTATCGAGCCGCAGCTAGCTAGCTATTGTCTGCCATCGCTACCGCACTTTGCCCACGCCGGCACGGCTGGCGAAGGGGGGGGGACGGTCACATCGTTGCCCCTCCACCAACCACCCTACCGTCACAGTGCAGCGCAGCGCAGCGCAGCGCAGTGCAGTGCACTGCTGATCTTGTTGTCGCCGTCGCATTTCATCCCATCCTCTGCAACCGAACTCCCCCAAAACCCACACCCAGCCCTCCCCTCCCCCTTCCTCCCGCCATCGCCGTCCCATCGGCTGATCAAGAGTTCTTGGTCCCCTCGCCCGGCAATTAACTCGGTGTCCGGGTGCCCTGTGCGTGGCCGCTCGCCCCACGAACCAGTCCACCCTGTGCTCCTGCAGCAGGAGAAACTCGCACGGCAAGCATATATTGCAGCTCATTATGCCATGACCCTAGCTACGGGACATTGCACCACATTAACCTCTGATCTCGCTATAGCCCTCACAAACGGCATATACTCTTGTTAAGCTTCTGCCATCGATTCGACAGACGTTTGAAACCCAATCTTTCAGATGCCGTTGCTTGACATCTGATGGTTCACTGTTTCAAGCCCTCATATGTGCCGGGCTAGGGCTCGGCGCTGGCCATTTGCGGAGTCCACTTTAGCAAGCACACGCTGATAGGTAAGATACAGATCTCCAGGGATCAGACTGTTAGATCCGGCTCAGAAAAACGTCTCAACAATTCTTAGTCCTGGTTCTGTGAGTAGAGCTTCACGGCCGACCAGTTGCGCCTGAGCGGTGGGCCACCTCTCAGCAGGTTTGTTGTCTGATGATGAGGGTGCAGCGCTGGTCAGAGGCATATCGATAAACCCCTCACTAGGTTGTGCCTGTGCAATAATAACATGCTCTCTTACACCCTTACGACAGGTTTTATACTATAGCCGGGGCTATAACACAGCTTATCACAACTAGAGCTTAATCTGACGACTAAGGGACGGGAGACACACGTATCTTAATGTCCTTGGCTACTCATCCAAATGGCGAAACAAATGCGCCTGCAGGTTGATAGATATCCACAGGGGGAAAAGACCCTCGATGGCGGTGATCGGATGAAACGCCCAAGTACACATGCTGTTTGCCGTTGTCTCTCACAGAGGTGGGGGCTTTATGGCTGGGCTGCTGGGATTTCTGACAGCTGGTTCAGACAGGGCGGGCACGGAAGCACCTTGCTCTGTCACCACAATCACCAGTAGTTGATTTTCACACTGGCTGATGAGCAACTAACTAGCCGCTCATGCGGGCGGCGCACACAGTCGGAAACCGGTACGGCAGTAAGTCTAGTTTTGTTACAACGCACTTAAGATGCAACTCCAGTGCCGTATCCGCTCATTCGGCGCCGCTCCGCTGATCAGATTGCCTAAAACGGGACGGCTGCAGTGTCTCGGCACCATCGAACGCCGACTTTTGGAGAAGAGAAGAGGAAAAGTAAAGAGAAATCCCGGCCCAGGCTGCCACCCAAGTGGACGACGAGCACCTATGCTTCGTCCTTGCCTCGCCGCGGAATCACTCGAAGCGAGGCTTGGTGTAAATCTTGCTTCATGGCCTCCATGTTCACAGAGATAACACGGAAGGGGGTCAAATCGGCGCCATCCCCGGCCGTGCCAGACCTGCACCGCCAATGAGCCCTCCCAGGCCGGAGCCGATTGTCTCGGATTGGCTGGGCTGCACCTCGTCAATCCCACGCCTACCGATCACCTAACGCTGCAACACAGCACATGGTAGAAGGAATTATACTCAGTTCCCAACGACGTTCTGCCCCCCCCCCAGGGGTAACGCAGCCTGCACGATCCCGCCCGTCTGACATCGGTTGATCGGTTGATGAGCTGCTGAAAGAGGGGGGGGGGCAGCTGAGACATACAGCTGTCGCTTGTCGCTCGCGCACCACCACCATCCCCTGCCCCAAAAGAGCCGCGGGAGGAGTCCTTCCTTCCTGTCTTATACCACGTCATGCTGGAAGAAAAAGAAAAAGACTGGTCCAGACTTGTCATCGTGTTTGCATCGTGGTGCACTAGGTCGGTAACAGGCTGCTTGGTTCCGTTTTGACGTCGAGAGCCGAGCTCCCACCAGCCGGAGCGTGGTTTCTGATAGAGGGCGGCCTAGCCCCAGGCACACCAAGAATAGCAAGGTTTCGGTTGTGTAGGCGAGACCCGCAGCTTATAGATTCTTGGGACCCTCCGAACCCAAGGTTCGACTCTGTGGCCGTCAAATGGGTGACGGCATCACGAGCCTGGTTTGGGGGCGCAAACCCGCATGCCCGAGAGTTTCGTTTTGGCGGCGTGCCGTTAGTGCACTCCAGCAAACAATTTGAATCCATCGTCTGAACAAAGGAATGGAATCCAGGCTAGAACAAGAATCCTCCCCACTGGGCCCAGCTCCGAAAGCTCGGGGTCAATCTCCGGCGCGGCGCAGGCTAGCCAGCAGCTTGGGATTCTTTTTTTCCCCTTTGGACGGTCACGCTTGCTCTCCTGGGCAATGTGCGGGGTGAGGAAGAACAGTTGTTTCAGTGCCTTGCCTGGCCATTTCGTGATCTTGTTCCCGTCATCCAGCCCCCAATGCCTCGTGTCGCAGACGTATGTCTATTCAGCCGTTGAAGACGCCTGGGGTGCCCTGAGCAGACGCTCCTTGCCGATCAACCACTGGCATCAGTGCACTCGGGTCCGGGAGACCGTGTGGTACGACTTCAGATTGAATTTGCTGGGGCGATGACAGCCAACGGCTTGTGCTCTCGTTTTGGCTTACGGGTTGAGGGCAACTCAGTACCACATCAAGCAGGTAAAAGAGGTCAAAGATTCCCTGACCTGGACGCCTAACCGTGAGCCACAGCAGCTCAACAACTTACCATGCCCAACGCCTCATCTGCATTCGCCTACGTAATGTACATGCGCAGTCTGCAAAGAGAACCTGCCACCAAACCACATGCCATGGGTTGCATTCCTCTTCAACCCCTTCCCTCCCCTCCCCGTCACCCCAAGTCGATACAGGGGGTCAGGACCCTGCAGCCTGAAGCTGTCGCCAGTGAGCCTCTCATAGGCCGAACAACTAGGACGTTTTCCTGTCCTGTCGAGCGCGATAAGAGCTCGCCTGCAAGATCAAGGAGCACACGTCTTGGGGAGGATGCGGACGAGTCGAGCACCTGTGCACGAGGACAAGGGATCCCCAGCAAAATGTAGGGATCTACGCCGGCCTGGCTTGTCGGAATAGAGTTTGCTTGGGGACCCTAGCCCCTCCCCAATGCCGTGTGGTTTTGGCTTTGACACAGGATCGTGGAGACTGCCCGTCAGTGTCAAACCGACCCTTGACCCGGGACCTTTCAACCTCTAACGTCCTGCACGCTCCAAACAGCCTGCTCTGCACGCAGGCCTCCCTCGTATGCCCTGCAGGCCCCCCCAGTCTCCAACATCTGGAACAGAGCTAATCAGCCTGGAAAATATCCCGAGGAACCACGAGGGGTAGCTTATAAAGCTCCCCTTAGAGCGCTCGCCCCTCTCTAATAGCTCACCCGGGCAACTAGGGAGCTCCCCCCATGTGCTATAGACTAAGTGGCGTTCCATTTTAGCGTCCTGCAGCCACGGAGACAACCACGTTTCAACGGACAAAGTCAAGCCCTTGCTGGTAGAAGAATTATCCTAGATGGGTGCCGGGGCGCTAACTCGGTCAGTCGGAGGCAGGGCGACCTGCCTTTCGCCATGCGGGTCGGCCTGCCCCAACGTGGTCTTAGTGCTGCAGTGATATTGATTCTCATCGCAACCGGCTCCTGCGCGCAGATCACAGCCGAAGCCTCCCTTCCCCTCCCTCCCAGGTGATCACTCACTACGAGTCGTGATAGTGGCTTCGGTGTCCACGCTCAGTATTTTCCGTCAAAGCGCCCCAAGCGAGCACTGAGCGCCGCATTTGAGGATGTGCTGGGAAATTGCTACTGTCATTATACGCTCCTGCCAGGACCCATCGTCACCGTCGTCGTTGCAGTGGGGCCCAGACATCGCTCCTGGTGCCTGGGCCGGCGAGAAAAGCTTGACGCCCGAGCCAAGGCCCAATACTCCTGAATGCCAAGGGTCCTGCGACAAGCTGTTATAGGGGTCGAAGTGCACCCTCTGCCAGCCCTTGAGGTGTTGAGAAGCTTGGAGCATGTCTTCTAGAAGCTGTCATCGCATGGACGTTATGACCCCAGCCAACAGATACACGCAACCGTCAGAGAGATCTTCGTTTCTCCGGAGGGAACACGGTCTATGCTTTTGAGTCAGTGATTTGCAAACCCGATGCAGTGCGTGACAGTGTCAGCCTGGTTTGGCCCACTAGCACCCTCAGGTCGACGCCGATGAGTTCGATATCTAGAGCACGGACCCTCTGTGGGAAGGGTTTCCAGTGATGTGGAAATTTGCCGGACGATCGGGAGGATGATCCTCTTTGGTTTCTGTAGTAGGTCGGGACTTCCGACTATAGACCGGGTCCGGTGATATCTCCTACGATGTGCGAGTCAAACGCAGCGAGCTGTCAGGGCTATCGACAAACACTCGCTCAATCTGCTCAGTACGAACGTTCTTGAGCCACGGTGTAGCTGTTGGTAATGTCGCTGATGAAACTCACTGCACGACAGGGGAAGGGATCGACTCTGTTCATTCATCCCATACTGGGCGGGGTAAGCTCGTGCCTCTGGTTGTCTGATGTCTTCGTCAGCCAAGTCGAGCATCTCGGGGCCTGTTTGGACACAAGTATCGAATTCTTGGTGGTTACCGAGAAGTCCTTGGAGTTTGAGTCGACAATACAAGCACTGTTTTTATGCCGCACCGTAAATAAGCTTCATGCCGGCGTCCGCGACGTTGGCCTGCATCTTGTCGTTATTGCTTTTCGCCGTGTCTTTCCAACGAGGCGAGATGCACGTTTGGCGGACGTGCCTCATGCAGACATGGAGACCTCTTATGGGGGATGAGCATCCAGTCCGCGGGGGATCCATCGCTGCCGGGTGCCCAGGTGCCTTGGTGCCCGGGGGCTGCAGCATGGCATCCGCCCGGCACGAAGCCGTGGTTGCCGCAATTATGCCAAACGATGCCGTGATGGTTACCGCACAGTCCTTCAGACAAACGCCACATGCAAGGCACCCGGCCCCAAGGTCGACGGGTCTGGGACGAAGCGGGGCAAAAATAGCACACGATGGCATCCGAGCGCTCATCTCCTCTCGGTCACTTGACCCAGCCCCCATGATGCAGAGATAAGCAACGCGGGCTATCGTAGATCGTAAAGAACAATGACCACTTGAGATGAGGGACTGGATGCAATGCCTGGTGTGAGCTTCGAGGACGTCTGACACAAGCACTAGGCGGGCTGGCTGCCGGTGGTTGCTAGGGAGGCCATGCGGGCATGTCATCTCAAACCGCCAGTCGGCATGAAGTTTCGTGTTGCAAGCATGGGGGCAGTTGCCCTCTCTCCTGCTGTCAAGTCAACAGCTGGATCGGGGGGTTTTCATCCCAAGTGCATCATCTCCCCCCCCCCCCCAGTCTGCCCCTCCCATTGGAACGGCTTGGCAGCTCACATCACCTCGAAACGAAATCTTCAGGCTGGCCGTTTCCCATCCAGCAATGCGTCCAAGAAGGACGGCTGTTTCAATGCTCAGTTCCAAAAAAAAAAAAAAAAAAAAAAAAAGGGCGAGACGAAGACGGGATGCTGCAGGCACCGGCCTCTCGTGTTGGTGAGGAACGGGAGTTAGTCGAAACATGTTTCGGCCCACGCCGGCTTGGACTGATTGTTTGCTCGACTTCTCTCAGCAGCATTACATTACAATCACATCCACGACTCGGACGCATAGCACTCTGGGTGCGACAGGTCCATGGATCGAGACAATGTGCGAAAGGGGGGCATCAATGCAGTGCAGTGGGCTGTTGACGGTGAGGCTCAGAGTCTGGTGGAGAGCAGTGGAGAGCAGACAATAGCAAAATGGACCCGACTGTGAAGCAGAGGCCCTGCATGAAGGGTGCTGTTATGTAAGCAGAAAAGCGGGTAGGCTCGCTGCCGTCATGCTGAAGCCGGCGATAGCCCTGCTGCTGCTGGGCCAACAGAGGCGACAAGCGTCGTCGTGCCACAATCGCCGCCTGTGTGAAATATTCTCTCTATGCTGCTGCGGGGAACCTCTCTGCTCCAGGGAGTCAAGTCCAGCCCTCGCATCTTCTCAGCCGCCTCTCCTCGTGCCTGCCGTCCAGCCCAGGCTCCATTTTGTCTGCCTGTGATCGCCAGAGCCTCAGTCCAGGTTCGCTACTTCTACAAGCCCAACATGGCTGTCAGGGACCCCAGTACCGTGTCCAACTACGATGCATGGCGGACAAAGCATACTACGGCCAACTTCAAACTCGACTTCAAGGAGAAAGTCCTGCGCGGGGTGGTCACGCTCGAGCTCGAGTCGCAGACGGACAAGGGTTCTAGGGAGATCATCCTTGACTCCAGCTACCTCTCGGTATCCTCAATCAAGGTCAACTCAAACGAGTCCGAGTGGCAGGTCAAGGACCGGGCGGAGCCACTGGGCTCGCCGGTACACATCTCCGTCGCCGCTGGCGCGGCAAAGTCGGAGGTGGTCAAGGTCGACATTGAGCTGGCCACAACCGATAAGTGCACCGCGCTGCAGTGGCTGACGGCCGCGCAAACCTCAAACAAGAAGGCCCCCTTTATGTTCTCCCAATGCCAGGCCATCCATGCCCGCTCTCTGTTCCCATGCCAGGACACTCCCGATGTGAAGTCCACCTACTCGTTCAGGATCACCTCGCCCCATGTGGTTGTTGCCAGCGGCGTCGCCTCCCGTGAGCCCGAGACCCAGAGCGGTGGTGAAAAACTTTACAGCTTTGAGCAGAAGGTACCCATCCCTTCATACCTTTTCGCCTTGGCCTCGGGAGACATCGCCACCGCGTCTATTGGGCCCCGGTCCCTCGTGGCCACCAGCCCTGACAAGCTCGAGGGCGCCAAGTGGGAGTTTGAGCACGACATGGAGACGTTCATGGAGGCAGCCGAGAAGCTGGTATTTCCATACCAATGGGGCCAGTACAATGTGCTTGTCCTGCCGCCGTCATTCCCATACGGAGGCATGGAGAATCCCATCTACACCTTCGCTACTCCTACCGTCGTTTCCGGTGACCGCCAGAATGTGGACGTCATTGCTCATGAACTGAGTCACAGCTGGAGTGGAAATCTGGTGACAAGTTGTAGCTGGGAGCACTTGTGAGTCTCTCCTGGATGGTTCATTGACATTCTCCTGCTGACACTGTCAAGCTGGCTGAATGAAGGCTGGACGATGTACTTGGAGCGTCGCATCAATGCGTCGATTCATGGTCCCGCCCATTTTGACTTCTCTGCTGTGATCGGATGGAAGCATCTTGGTGAGTCGAACATTAGAAAAGGTTCAAGGATGCAATGAACTGCTAACACCATACCCAGAGGACGCAATCCAGGAGTATGGCAAAGACCACGAGTACACACAGCTGTCCATACCTCACAAGGGCATCGACCCCGACGATGCGTTCAGCACTGTGCCTTATGAGAAGGGATTCCACATGATCTACTACCTCGAGAGACTTGTTGGCAGAGCGAACTTCGACAAGTTCATCCCCTACTATTTTGAGAAGTGGTCCAGGAAGTCTTTGGACTCGTACGACTTCAAGGCTACCTTCCTGGAGTTCTTTGGTGCTCCAGAATACTCTGATCTCAAGGTCAAGATTGCAAAGATCGACTGGGAGACGCGTTTCTACAGCCGTGGGCTGCCACCAAAGCCCGAGTTTGACACCTCCCTTATCGATGTCTGCTACAGACTAGCAGACCAATGGAAGGACAAGGTGATTGAGCCATTTCACTATTCATTCTACTCATGACACTGACATGAAGTTGCAGGACTTCAAACCCTCTGGCAAGGACGTGGAACGCCTTGCTGCCAACCAGAAGCTTGTTTTCCTCGGAAAAGTTCAGGACTTCAGCGAGCCCCTGAGCGCTACGCAGGCGGAGAAGATGGGGGATGTGTACGGCTTCCTTGGCAGCCAGAACGTTGAGCTGAAGGCCGCCTACTTCCACATTGCCCTGCGGTCCAAGGTCACAAGCACGTACCCTCTTGTTGCTGAGCTTCTGGGGCAGGTTGGACGAATGAAGTTTGTGCGGCCGCTTTTCAGGTCCCTCAACAAGGTCGACAGGGAGCTTGCTGTCGAGACCTTTGAGAAGAACAAGGACTTCTATCACCCTATTTGCAGGGCCATGGTGGAGAAGGATTTAGGTGTTGCAGCAGAGGCTAAGTAGCAATGGTGCTAAAATGTGCCTGCAGAAGACCTCTTCACCGGGTAAAGGATTACACAAAAGTATTGACCACATTCATCGTAAATACGTAGACGATCATTGCAAATGTAGCTGTGCTGGCCACACGGCCAGTGATAGTCGATGGCTAGCCAACTAATCTAAAGGCATGGCGACGCCACAACACCCTCTATGTACATTTGTATGAGCTAAAACATAAAGAGCATCATATTCTGATGCCGTCGAGAAGCTATATATTCAGGACTCGGTGTTCCAGATGGCTTGTATGGCTTAGGCACACAGTTGTCAGATACGTATTGCGGAGTGTTTTAGACTACAATCTTGCAATGCCAGGTAGTCAAGTTTTGCAATACTAAGTCTCATGCTGCATGCTCCTTGGCATAGCTCGAAACTTGCATGCGTTGTGTTTCAACGTGTTCAGGTTTCCCTAAGCTGTTAAACACCAGAGGAATAGAGGTAAGAGAGGAGCTCACCTCTAGAAAGTCACAAGGGACATTTTTCTCCTCCGGGCTCAACTAGTTAGCAACATTGAAGCGTTTTAATTCTTTCGCCCTTCGACTATCAACGACTCTTTGTCGATTCTATTAATTGTTTTATTCTTTCATTTCCTGTCTCGTGTCTTCTCTGTCTCCAAAAGAAATAGAATCGATCGTAAGGAATTCAGGTTCTTAGTATCGGTCAACTGGTGACGACGATGAACGGCTTACTTCCTCACATAGTTTGTGAAAACTCTTTGTTTAACGATCGGGCTTGTCTCATCTGATAACCCACAAAGCGGAAGCACGGTACAATTTCATAGCTTGATAATTTCTAGCTTCTTGGGAATCCTTCCAAATGTGTCTAGGTTTTAGAACCGACTTTGACACCATGTACCCTGGATTGTGTGTGTACTTATATCTACACGGATTTTCTTCATTAGTACACAAATCGCTGACATGGTGAACAACTTGAACTTCCTTATGCTCGGGGATGAATTTGGCAAGTTCCAAAATGGAAACAATATGGTTCGCTCAATCAGCTGAACATTCTACCTGGCTTCTCCGTGTGAGTGAGATGAGATATACATGTACATGAAGAAAAGGTTAGGGATAAGTGTCAACTTGTATGAGGTAAATAAATGCAAGGCTGTTCGTAGCATCCGAGGCAGCATTTCTGAGTAGTGGTGGAGAGAAAAGCGTGCCTGAGATTGTCGATGTGCGGCCTCCCTCCAACGACCTGCTTTTTGAAGTCAGCCATCACCATTTTGATACCGTCAATTTCAGCACATGCCTACTGTTAATTACCATTCTAGAGCAGTCATAGGAGTGTCTGCCCCCAATTCCTAATGAGAGGCCTGTCTGTTTACTGGGTGTTTCAAGGCTGGACCCTTACATTTGCACCAAGTTCAGGCACGTGTTTCGTGCGAAGCAGAGCATGCATGTGTACAGTGCCGATTGTGTTTTCTAAGTCGAACCGTGCCTGCACGAAAATAAGCACAATTGAACTCCTTCGTAACATTTCTAAGCTAAGAACCGTTCAAATTCAGGAACCTTTCAATTTGGGAACTTCAAAAAGGTGCAGATGAGGGTTAGGAAGGGGTTTAAATAGGCAAGGTACTATTGATCGGGCGCAAGGAGGACGCAGAGTGCTCTAGCAAACCTAGGTATGAACTGATCCGCTTAGAATCAAATTCCCCGTCTCTTTTCTAAGGATCTCTTCTTTTATTAAGACCGAGAGGCTGCTCAAGCTTGATCCTTCTCGAGTGAACGTCATCCTATTGAATGCCCTTGCCTCTTGACATGAAGCTTGCCTACTGCTAACAAACCAAGCCAGTGCCCGTCACAAAGACCAGTGATTTCCAATCCCTTCAATTGATACCTATTGTATACCGTCAAACCTCCCGAGGTCTGCGTGAGGAAGAGGGAAGGAGAGGTATGTATAACTTTCCTCCGCTCTTCAACCTCCCTACACCTCTTCCCTACTCTGTGCCGTTACCCCATTCTACACAGAACACCAATTTTAAAAGGTTCCTAGATTTTGAACTGCTCTCAATCTGAACCGCTCATTCCTTGGAATTGTGTAAAGCAGCTCTAACAGATGAATGGTTCATCGTATTCGCATTCGTCCGGTTTTGTAACTCAATAGCGTGATCTGGCGAGTCCTTGATAAAAGTCTTCGTGCAGCACTTTGTGATAAATCGCAATCAGGCACAACTCTTGAGCTCACAGAACATCAAGCACCACACACGACCTACTTGAGCTAATAGCTATCAATAGACGGGCGGAGAGCATCTCACTCGAAAGAAGCGCGAAGTGGATAGGATCTCACAATGTGCAAGAGTGCAATGCCACTTACGGGACACGCAGATGAAAATATTAGGGTACCCCTTCAGTCCTGTCATTCACAAATGCTGTTGGCATAGCGCATGACAACAGTATTCCCAGCCAGCAGGGTACATAGAAAAGTGATCGGATTTTTCATATCATCACGCCAAAATTTGGAGGATACACGACAGAGATTAATGGAAATTGACAAATTATACAGACGAGATCTTGTGGATCCTAGAGAACAGGTTTCCAAGGCAGGTGTCCGCCGCCAACTTGCCTGGCATGTCACAACGGAGAGCAACTCGCACACTGGGAAGTGGGGTGGATTCAAAGATCACTAGAGGCAACATGATTTAGTAGTCTAATCGAATTTAAGGTCCCTGACGATCCGTGGTCCACAGCGCCGGACGGAAGTGCCCTTTCTTACCCCGTGGGATGGGCAGCCTCGGGGGTTGGTCACCTTCGGCAAACGCCGAGACCTTCCTGCGGCAGAAATCTCCCTTCTGGGCGCCGCCCAGTCGCGACCATCGTCATACCAATCTACCAACTGGGTCGCATTTCGACATTCGTGCCTCGGAGGAAGATACCATGAGTATCCGGGCCTGGAGGCGGGGCGGCGCGTACTTGCAGGCGGTCAAGAGCTACAAAACCGCCGTGAGCCCATTTCTCATGATTGCTACAGGTCATAGAAGGCATGAACCTTTGAATCGACCAGAGTAGGTGTCGTATGTGTGGCTGCTTGCGCGATCACTCACAACTTTTCTTCGCTTGAGCCTCTCACAAACGTGGAGTGTGCTCTGCAGAAACCTCGAAGATTAGCATTCTGAGGAAAAGGTTCAGTGGTAAGATATGCATTCCTAAGGACAACTCCAAATGGAGCAGTGAATCAATAATAGAAACCTGTAGAACAAATCGTTACTTTGATCATGCCTGTTACCCAGTTAACTAGGTGCAGGTTAATCGGCATCTGGCGAATCTCCATGGGATCCTGGATGTCAGTCGATATAGCAGGTGTGCTGCGTGAAGGGAAGGGGCCCCACTGTGGGGGTTTCCTACCCCTCGGACGCGTGTAGTAGAGCTTCGAGGCACTTAACGCGTGCCGCATGTGAATCCCCGTTTCTTTCAGGCCCGTATCAGTTGGAATCTAGCAAACCACAAAGGCCACGGCGCACTTGCTCTCCGTGCTCTCTTCTGACATCTTGCTCTCAATCATCGTCTTGAAAATGCTGACACATCATTTAACCCAAAGTTGGCTTCGCAAAACAGACGTGTTCGCTGTCCGAGCTCTCGTAAACACTGCCAGCCACCATGGCACCTCGACGACAGTCAACAGAGCCCACGGCGCTCTCAGACGATGATGCAACTGCCTCTAGCGCTGGAGACAGTCGGTCAGTCTCGCCGAGCCTTGGCAGACGAAAATGCGAAGATCCGGGCGACATCTTTGCCGACGATCCTGACAATTTCTATGAAGAGTTTATGCAGAGCAGGAAACGGAAACGAGCCACAGGCAGGGTCTCCAAGGCCAAGAAGGGCACCGGCACGAAACAGTCTAAGGGCAAGGGCAAGGGCAAGGGAAACAGGGAGAGCCTCTCTGAAAGACTGCAAGGCAAAGACGACGCGGAATTCCTGGACGGAGATGGGCTTGTCCAAGCACTTGTGCCCGACCACATTCGCGAGCGTCGCAGGCTGTTCGACGAGAACAGGGAAGAACTCTCCGAGGCCGGCCTGAAGCTGCCACCCGACTATGCAGATATAGATTTCTCCGACGATGAGAGCGATCGGAGACACTTGGAAAGGCGGCCCAAATTCGACGACATTGAGCCATGTAGGCCGTGCGAAGATATCATCCTGGACCTTTCCGGGGGCGTGATCCCGGCGTGCATTGCACAGTATCTTCGAGACTACCAGATTGAAGGCGTCCAGTTTCTACATCGCCACTTCGTGTATCAGACTGGATGCATCTTGGGAGACGATATGGGCCTTGGGAAAACTGTCCAGGTTGCTGCGTTCCTGGTTGCTGCCTTCGGCAAGACCGGAGATGAGAGGGATGCAAAGAGGCTCCGAAAGATGTCTCGCTACGGCAGGGGAAAGTGGTACCCTCGCATCCTCATCATATGCCCCGGATCGCTAATCGAGAACTGGAAGAATGAGCTCAACCGCTGGGGCTGGTGGAAGACCGCGCTGTATCACGGCTCCGGGAAGGAGGACGCCATGAAGTCAGCCGAAAACAGTACCCTAGAGGTCATGATCACGACCTACGAAACATACAGACACGACCAGCAGAAGGTCAACTTGATACCGTGGGACGCCGTCATTGCTGACGAATGCCACAAGATCAAGGACTCCCGCACACAGATCGCAGTAGCGATAGACAAGGTCAACGCTCTCTGTCGCATTGGTTTAACCGGAACAGCAATTCAGAACAAGTACGAAGAACTTTGGACCCTTTTGAATTGGACCAATCCTGCTCATTTTGGATCCAGCTTTGAATGGGACCACAGGATTACCAAGCCCCTGACCCTTGGCCAATCTCACGATGCGACCTTTCAACAACTGAGCCGCGCGAGGAGGGTCGCCAACGATCTTGTCCAGAAGGTCTTGCCGGAGTTCTTTCTCCGAAGAATGAAGTCACTGATAGCTCACCAGTTACCAAAGAAATCTGACAGGGTCGTATTTTGCCCACTGACAGACTATCAGAGCCTTGCATACAAGAATTACCTGGAAAGCGAGGAAATCCAGATTATTCGACATAGTGGTGAACCCTGCGAGTGCGGTGAAATCGGCGCAAATGGCAAGCCCAAAAAGCAAGGCTGGTGCTGCTCTGAGACGTTACCAGATGGAAGGCGCTGGCAGACTCTCGTCTTTCCGGCAATTATGACCATGCAAAAGATATCTAACCACATAAGCCTTCTCTTGCCGAAGGACGAGGAGCCTCAGGACAAAAAGGACGCTGCTTTAGTTAGGCTCTCGAGCTGCGTCCCTGACTGGAAAGCCCTCTACAATAATCGAAACTCGCTTCAATTACTTGCCGACTCGAAGTACTGTGGCAAATGGAGGATCCTGAAGAAGCTTCTCAGCTTCTGGCATGAGAACTTGGACAAGGTACTCATATTCTCCCACAGTGTTCGCCTCCTCAGGATCCTCCACCATTTGTTCATAAGCACTACGACCTACACTATGAGTTTTCTCGATGGCAGTCTATCCTACGCGGACCGGCAGAAGGAGGTAGACAATTTCAACTCAGATCCGGACCGGTTCGTTTTTCTCATCTCGACTAAGGCGGGCGGCGTCGGCTTGAACATTACATCGGCGAACAAAGTCGTTGTCTTCGATCCTCACTGGAACCCATCTTACGATCTTCAAGCTCAGGATCGAGCCTACCGCATCGGTCAGGTTCGCGATGTCGAGGTTTTCCGCCTCGTCTCAGCTGGTACGATAGAGGAGATCGTGTATGCCAGGCAAATCTACAAGCAACAACAGGCCAACATCGGCTATAACGCGTCAAGCGAGCGTCGGTATTTCAAGGGCGTGCAGGAGGATCCATCGAGAAAGGGCGAGCTCTTTGGACTGAAGAACCTGTTCACATTTCAGGCTGACAAAGTAGTATTGAAGGACATTGTCAACGCGACCAACATCGCCGAAGCGAGGGCTGGTGTGCACTTATTCGATGTTGACATGGCCAAGTTTGAACAGGACAACGAGTTCAGTCAAATCAAGAAAGAGACATCAGGCGATGATGATGAAGACAACGGTATCAGCCAGCTGGCCGCCATTGTTAAGTCAGAAAACCTAGACGATATCGCCAAGCAGGCCAACGAACCCAAAAAGGACGCAATCCAAGCGATTCTCGCTTCAGCAGGCGTCGAGTATACTCACGAGAACTCCGAAGTCATTGGGTCCAGCAAAGTCGAGGCCCAACTGTCGAGGCGCGCTGCATTCGCAGAGAAAATGGACCTCGATGAACCGGAAGATCGGAGCCCGTTGTTCGCAGACAAGCTAGTCAACGAGGCTTTCGAAGATGGGCCCGGCTACACGTACAAGTTCAACCCGCCAGAGGATGTCATGCGTAGACAATTCTGCACCATGGCGCGCCATTTCGGCTATGCGAGCGCCACAGAATTTGCTGTCGCTGTGCAAGGCTGGACGCAGGAGCAGCGGCGAGACTGCCTGGATACGTTTTACAGGAAACGGATGGAGAAGGCACTGGGGAGTTTCAAACAAGAGCCTGCGGAGGCAGAGCAGAGAGCCAAGGCGGAGCTTGGTACCCCAGAGAACATCGATATGAAATTGCGGTTTGCAAATGTCGGAGTTGGCAATAAAGGCGAGCGCAGGGATGAGGAAGTCAAGATCGAGGAGGATGACTCGATTGCCTTTGGGCTGACAGCAAGGCCAAAGACTGAGACTCAGGAGGAGGTGGCTATCAAGAAGGAGAATAACGACGTCACAGCAAAGGTGACCTCGTCCATCTTCATCTATGATGACGACTCCGACGTGCTATGAAGGCAAGGTGGTTGTTCTTTTTACGGAGTCTCCACGGTTGATACCCAATTCTTTGGAATGATGGCGCCTAAGACGCCTTTTCTCGTGAACAAGGCCTTGCCTGAGCTGTCAACTTGTCGCTACTTCCGTGCGTGACAACCCCGGGAGTGTTGTGCCCAAACCATTTGCATTTTTACAGCACCTTGCAATGATTGCTAACATTCTCGTGGTACCTTCAGGCTGACTGAAATTTACCAAAACGTTTTACTCTCTTAGACTCCACGACTGTTCCTCGACGTATACCTCCAGCTACCATTACGCACAAGCAGCACGATTCCCTTGACACTGCGATGTATCTCGTCTCACCACTCTTTCGTCCCTCATACATGACAGATGCCCCCGCAAAGAACATATTCAAGCACATAGAACAGTCAGCCGCCTGTTCTTCCACTCTTTCGAGAGCATTTGCCGAACTCCTTTCACAATCCGCAGCATGACACATCCGCGCCCAGCTCGCCAGTCCGTCCATCTCCCACACCTTCACCGACATGATTCGCGAGAACCTGGCCCTGTGAATTCACTGCCCACTACTCAATCTTGTATGACTTTAGCTCGTCATACACCCGGATGCCTGCATGCGCGCTCGGTAACGTTGCGAGCTCAAGCGAGTGCCACCGATCTGACAACAGTCTTCCACCACGCTCTGCCATCGCAAAGACGTTCCCGCAGATCTGATTGCTTGTTTGGCCAAGAACAATCTACGCCGCCCTTCGACCTCGTTGTCATTTGCCGGCGGTCAAGTTCTCGCGTCCTTGTGCGGCTAAGGACATGGTGTTTGCGATGCGCACGACACGGCATATGGAGCAGGCAGATAAGAGTAAGTGGAGGACGAGAGCGTGACTATTTCGAAATGATGCCCTGCAGCCACATTTCGGCTCCGTGTACCAATGCCTACCTGCATCCTCGCGTGGCCTACTTGTGCAAACGAACTGTCACCCCGTGCTGCCATGCGGGGGCAAGAGTGACGTTCCCCTCCGTCGTGGTCTATCTTTAAAGCCTCCACCATCTGACGCACTTAGCCGTCCGCCAATTCGCTCGATCCTTCAGCAACATCTCGTGCCAGGGGACCGGAGGCGAGGAGGATAATCGCCTAGCTCAAAGTCCCAGCCGCTCACCCTCTAGTGTGTGCCGCATTCTCCGGGAGAAGATCATTTCCCCTCCCCGACTCTCGCGGCGAATACCCACGATGAGTTCTGAACCGTGGAAGTCCCTGCTTGCAGAAACAATCAGCCAATATCTCTTAGCCGATCAACACTGGGCACTCATGCACGCCCATAGCCTGGATGTGCGACCCCCCAAAAAGAGAGCCCTCGCCTGTGTTACCATTACACAGCACCAGCGTCACCACCATCACCACCACCGGTAACTGTCTAGCCATGTGATGCCAGGCCTTCAGCGGTAGTGAGATATAAACCACGCCCAGTGATACGCTGCTGTCCTACATCAAAGGCGAATCTGGGCGTCTGTCACCAGGGGAGAGGACAAATCCCCCGATAGGCAAGACCACCCACTAAGCAATTCCCCGCCCAATCCCCCGGTGACCCGATCGTTTCCCCTTCCCTTCTTCAAATCCCTCAAGGAAACCCGCGTCAGCCATCCCGCGGTGCGCTCTCATCACGGTGAGATGACGCGGCCGCCCGGCGGGTCGGCCCACCATCGATACCCGTCTCTCACCTCCCACACCGTGAGGATGCGTGGCGCATCGATGAGTTTCAAGTTTTGTGTCTTTTCCCCTCGAGCAGCTGGTACATACGCCCTCACCGTGGAGGTGGGTGATGGGCAATGCTGAGTCAGCAAGGCGTGTTCGCCTTTGTAAGGTGGTGGACACGAACTCCGGTGCTTGGGCTCCTGAGCAAGCAAAGCCCCCCCCCCCTTTGCCCCTAAGGGGCCTGATAAAGGGATGAGGCCATTCACTCGAGGCCTATCAAACACGCTGGTGAGTAACCGGTATGCGCAGCAATTACGTGATTGATAGAGAAGGGAAAAGGTGTGTGTGTGTGTGCACGCGCGCTCCCATGTATGTGGCTTGGAGACTCATGTCGCACAAACTCACACATGCATGTATGAATGTATAGCCGGCGTAAATATCCCGGTGGTATGGGAGGCTAGATGGTGACACAGAATGGAGTCGGGCTCCCATCCCAGCCATGCAGAGCGCTTTTCACGCCTCTCTGATGACAGTAGGGTCCCTCAAGGATTGCACATGTTGCTCCTGCAATAGTGCTCGGAAACTTTGGGCCCATCCAAGTTGGATTTTGGTGGTGGGTCAGCGGAAGACTTCGTGATATTTTTGTCTATGCGGTTTGAAATTCACGTACGACTGTGTGTGTACTGAAAGCTCGGGTCTCCGGTGCTATAGGTTGAGCAAATTTACGCGCAAAGCGGACGTGATCACCGACCCGTTTATTGGATCATCGATGATTTTCCATCTCTATCCATAATTGTGGCAATTGGCCCCTCAGAACTTATTACTGTTATGATCGTAGGTAATATCAAGTATGCCCCGTGAGAGCCCAAGTCCCGAATAGTACACAGAGAAAGACTACGCAGTCATCATCAGCCCTGTTCCAGTGTTCATTTCACCCGTTTGATGGCGAAGTGTTCGTCCACCCACACACATGGTGGGCGCGCCCGACCTCAGAGCCCGCACTAGCGTCGCCCTGCCGCGCACTCACAGTTCGTTGTGACACTCCTGAGGACTGCGTCCTGCAAGGAGGAATCGAGAGTCATTACAATGTAGTACTGGTACGAGCTCATACCCCACACAGGGCCTGGTTGCCGTCGTATAACGGGCACTTGTGCTTATGGACCAAGGTTAAGCAGTGGCGATGGTTGTGGGTCAGGGGGGTGGGGGGAAGACCTCATTCTCCATGAGACGAGGATCAGTCCACGAGACGACATGAGTGTGATAGCTTCTTCCGATGGACGCCGTCTGAAGATGGGCACAGGGACCGCGCCAGACCACAGAGCAATGGACCACCGAACCCGGTCACTGGAGTAACCAAGGCTTCAATTTGACCATATCATTTGCTGACATGGAAGCCGCATATGGGGCCAAATTCTGCTGAAGGCCAGACCGAGGTAACTTCCCGCTGTATCCCTTAACGCTTGTCGTCCAAAGACGGGACTAAGTGAGGGAGGCGCCAAGTTGTTGGGAGACGATCGGGGTACCCTTCCTCTTGACACTCCTGACTCACCGGCTTATGACGAAAAGAGTTGACAAAGTTTCCGAGGGTCAGCCGCGATGTCAAAGTCCTGAGTACGAAGTTTTGTTTGCCTGGCCCCACTGTGATCCGTGCTGGTCACTCTTCGCCCCCGAGCGACACTGCTGTCCCTCGTCTGAAAATATTGCATCTCGATTTCAGCTCCCGGCCACCACTTGCGCCCAATCCGAAGAGTGATGCGAGGCGGAGCCGTTGTTTGTTTCAAGGGAGCTCTTCGTTTCAAGTCCCTCTGCTCGCGAATGCCACCTTATGCGCGGTGAGCATGTCATGCCATCAAGGAGAGAAGTCCTCACCTCACGGCAGTTTGTTTAGTTTGAGCCCAAGACAGGAAACGGGACTAAGTTTGCTGATCGTTTCGATCTGCGTTGCAAGCCGTTAGTGACTCCATTGCCGTGGTTGCACATCACGACATCTGCAACAGCCAGTAATAGCGTAGCAATGAAGAGCAAAGGGGGAGGCAAATGGTACAAGGCGGCACCACCACCGGCAATCGCCCCGCGGACGCCTTCCACGCCAGTAGAAAGCATGCCTAAGCTTCGCAACCATCACAATGAGCGACCGAGTCCCTGCGCGTCAGCGCTCGACTCCCCGGGATGACCGCAAGGTTGCTGCAAGGCAACGTGCTAGGGCTTCCGACGAGTCTCACAGGCTTTCGTGGGCCGACTCAGGGGTCGTGACGACGAGTGTGAGACGGTGTGCGTGCTGTGACGCTCGAACCGTCCCGGGTAGGTACTGTGGTAGTCCACTCAGCATCATCCCTTCCTGGGACGACGATGACAAGGAGGCCAAGGTGTCCCTTTTGCCCCCTTCCCGCGCTTTCCCCCTCCTTATGGGAGGCCGCTGCAGCCCAGCGGATAGTGCTTTCGACCTAGGACGAACGCCGTTCAGACCGAGGTGGGTGGCCACCCCTCCAGGCCAGTGCCTGCCTCCTCCACCGTGGCGAAGTGACCAGACCTGGCTTGCCCTCTCGTCACAAGTTCGCCTATAGGCCCAAGATGGCCTTGGGCCGCCAGTCGCCGGACGCAGCAACCTGGGCAAGGTAGTACAAGCAGACCTACCCTCGCGCACTCGCAAGAACATGGGCAAACAGCTCATAGTGCCTCGATTCCCTCCAGCAAAACGCTGTCTCGGCAACTGGGAGCTTGGACACAGGAGGTATGGGACCAAACATTGGATGTCGTGAGAATGGGGGCACGTGCTTCTAGTCCAAACAATCGGCAAATTAGCTCTTCAGAAGCCGAAAGTGATTTCGACGTCTCCATGAGACTATGGATCAATGTTTGGTTTCAGCCAGTGACTTGCAGGAGAAACAGAAGGACTCGCGAAGAGTTCGGATGCCGGACAGGTTGGACATCTCTGACAGTCTTGGAAATGATTTGAGATGCGCACCAGGGAGAGCATGGACGGGTGGGCGCCCACTCGGACTACCGACGGAACAACAGCCGGGAGGCTCTTGTCAGGCTTGGCATCCGGTCGTGGAGGATGTCATCGTGTCTGCAAGAACGGCGCATCCCAAGTGAGAGAGTGTCACCGAGGTGAAGAGGGCCTTGATGTTGGGAGCGGAACTGTAGCACATCTCGTTAGCCAATCGTAACCTGTGTATGATTGCGACCAAAGTGGGACTGGCCTAGAGTTTGGACGGCTGGAGGCGTCTGAAGCTAGCAGAAAGCTGATTCGCGAGTGATGAAACCTATAGGGCGGGACCGTTTAGCTGGCTCGATGGATCAGATGTTGGTTGAGTGATGAGCCCATATGCGACCCCGAGTTTTGAGTCGAGGGTCATCCGTCTGGTAAGAAGCACCCTTGCCTGTTACATTGACAATCGTGGCGCAGCCTTCATCCTTAAGTTGAGGTTTGTCGCAAAGGGCGGGCTGGCAGGCTCAAATATGGGGAGGGCGCCAGGAGTTCCCTCGGGGCGCGCATGATAGAAACAGCGGCATAGGGGACGTCAATCAAACAAAAGGGCGATCTGCTGGCGCCCCGAAGTGTTCTTTGAGATGGGCACAAACGCGACTGGTTCGCCAAGGAGGGCCAGGGTGAGGGAGGAGGACTAGTACGCAGTAGGTGAGTTGATTTGAGGTGAGGATGCGGCGCAAGGACGGACAGTGCCCTGGGACTCGGCCGACGGAGCGCCAGGGTGAGGGTGTGACTCTGCTGTGGTGTAGGGGCAGGCATTTACGTAGGATTCGGTAGAGTGCCGAGCCTGTCTGTCCAGGACGTCAGCTGCCAGTCGCGGCTCGTCTTTCTCTCCCAGGGTTTCACAAAATCCCACTTAAGCACCAGGGTGAGGGAGCTGCCGCCGCATGACAGAACGCCAACTGGGGTTGTTGACAATAAAACTTCGTGGATCGTGGACGATCATTGTTTGGGAACCGTGAACACGGGTTAGAGTACCACGTTGTGGTTCAGCAGTGATAGGGTTGCGATTTTGGTGGCATTTGGGGGGGGAGCTGGGGGGTTGAGCAAAAGGGCACGAGGACGCGATTGGTTGCTCATTGCAGCTTCACCTGGGAGCTGCCGGTCGATCATCCGTTTCCATCTCGCGGGCCACTGGGACAGCTTCGGTGAGCTGTGGAGAGCCGGACAGGCATTGGTAGGTGTAGGGCTGCTGCACCTCTGTGCCTGTTGCCCCCCCTGCCCCCCTAGGGTGGACTGGGTCCGAGTTCATCGCATGGGTTTGTACTTTGTGTAGGTAGCGTTTGGGCTTGGATGAGATGGGCAGGGATCGGAGACGCCCTAGGCTGGGGCAGAGGTTGCAGGAGCGTCGTGTTAGGTAAGCGCGAGACGACCAGTGGTAGGGACGAAAGGCCGGACGGCACAGACAGAACTCAAGAATGGACTCTGGAGACGAGACTGTGGTATTAGACTCGAGACTCAAGACGAAAGAGGCAAGGTGAAGGTAGCACAGACCTGGCTTAACCGAAAGAGGCTTTTGGCTTGGCCCCGGCCAGACCCTCGAGCCTCAGGAGACATCAGATGAAACCAGGCTAGCGGCGGCTTCTGCAGGTCAACAATTCTTGTTCTTCCTTTGTCGGTCTTGGTCTGAATTTGTGAAGGATGAAGTAGGACAGGCACGAGGCGAGGGACACGGCTGACGGCTGACGGCTGGACATGGGCCCAAGGTCGGCCTTGCTGCATCTCATCTGCCGAACTTCAGCACCCAAAAAGGCCAGACCGGACCTCCGGGCCAGTCATGGTTGCTGGACTCGAACCACATAGTACTGTTATCTGAACCTATGATGTCTGCTTTCGGCGAGGGCGAGGCCAGAGGCGGCTTCAAGGCCTCAACGTCCGGACAAGGGTCAACTACACCATGCAGCAACCGAACGAGTTACACCCAAATCAGATGCAACCAGAGCGAACCTTGGCCAAAAGGAACGTTGACAGGTAGGCTATCTACTGTTGCTGCCACTGCACAGCCATGTAGTGTACACTAGATGTGGAGGTGGATGTGGGTATGGCTGTGGATCTAGCTCAGTCTGAATCTGAAGCAGCGCCCGAACCTGGACGAAGCTCACCAACCGGATCAAGCTGGTGGACAGTGATATGTGGAGGTTTGTCCGCGGTACGGAGTATTGCACTTCTCTGTGGTCGCATGCCGCATTCGGCACCTGCCCCATTTAGGCCTGCGCGAGGCTGAGGAAGCCAGGGGCAGGCGGGAAACCTGAGAGAGAGGGAGGAAGAGACGGAGTCATCGCATCGACATGCTCGACAGGAAAGAGCCGGACACTACTCTGTAATGCACTATACTTGCGCCTGTTCGCACTTGGGACTCGCCGCACTTGATCGGCCAACTCTATCACTGCCTACTACCTACCTAAATCAAATCATCGCACATGATGGCCACGCATCTTGGATGCTTAGCAGGTGGTTATTACTGGATATCCTTTGTTAAGAAAAGTTGGCCCACAACATGGTACCACGGTACTGCGAAAGGGGACGTCAACTTCTTTCTTGTCTCTAATTTTAGGAATCGCCCGCGCGTCGTTCCCACCTTTCGACCGGGTTAACAAGCCCTACGAGTAATCTATCACCGACAGAGGCCCGCAATCGGGATGTTTTTTTCTGGATGATGCTGTGCGCAGCGCCCGTACCACAGCTCAGCCCAGCACGTCACATCCCAGCACACGACGAATCTGTACGGTGCTTGTCGTTGTACACCACACTCCAGCTCCTGCCCGCCGTGCCACAGCGGCCGACGGCAAGGACCAGGCCCCTTCGTCCCCTTGTCACTGTTATTATCATTATCAAACTTTTGACGCTCGTCCATTTAACGCCGGAACATGGTACGACTTGGACCTGATGGCTGGCAGGCCACGAACCGTGGATTCATCGCATGCCTATCTGGGCATGTGCGAGGGCTATCCGTGGAATTCCATTCCAACGTCAATTGACATTTTGGGACACCTCTCAGCCCGAGCATTGGACGATCGACAATGCCCCGACCTGCCAGAGTACCAGAGGAGACGGGCGGGCGACGCATGAATTTGATGACACCTGATCCCTGGCGCCGACGAGTTTCTTCAGACTTCGGCTGAAACACAGGCTGAGCACTCCACCTCTGCAGTGTCCACCACACCCGAGCCCTCCTCCCACACCACCACCTGCCCTACTGCCACCCTGCGACCTGAAGATATCATGGCCATGACGGGCAGAGAGACAACGCGCAGCAGGGCCAGACGGGGCAGACTCTCAGTCAGACAGGCAAACCGCAACCTGCGGGCTGTACAATGCGCCTGCGACACAACGTCAACCCATCAATTCAGTCCCATGCCTGCGTTTGCACCCATGTCATCAAGGAACCCGGGAATCTGACAGTCGCCGTTGGCCCCGCATCTGCTCAGCGCTGCTCTGCATACTTGCGACCCTAGGCCCAACCTTGCCCGGCTGCTACTGTGGTAGTCAACCACTCACAGTCCTTCGCACGTCCGACCTTTCCTCAGGTTCCACACACTCCGTCATATTTGGTACTGTGGTGAGCACTGACTGCGCAGCAGCGCTGCACCACCCTTGCCCAGTCCCTGACCCGTCATCTCTGCCTCCCACCCCCGGCTCCAGTCGTATGCACTATCGCCCGCCTTCCACCTGCCTCAGGTTCTTCTGAAACATCCAGCAAATCCCACGGACCAATCGCGTTAGGGCTCAGTTCACCACCCATCGACGACATCCCATGTGCGCTGCGCTGCCGCTGGCCCATCCGACGCCGAGCCTAGTTGACGAATCTCATGTCAAGTGTCTGACAGCTATAACGGCACTTGTTGAGATCTATGCTGCCGTCTCGGAATACAGATGATGGGAAACAGCATTTGGCAGGCCCATTTACACGATCAGGCAGCTCACACCGAGACACCTGTCAGCGGTGATACTTGGCGGCTGTTGTTCTAGGCTAGCCCGGCAAATCGACTAGAGTTTTTCCCGCTCAAAGCGCATCAAGGGACGCGTGCTTGTTAACCTCAGCCGCCCGTTTCTCCCACTGATCGACGCAACGGTGTTTGATGCGGGTCTCTGACTATGCCTCAAGCTCTCGGTGCCCTTATTAACGAAAAGGGTTTCACAGCTTGAGCGGAGATGGGCAAAGTCAGCTCACATGTGAACCCCCACCTTCCTTCTTCACCAACTGGGGCAGGCCCTTACTCGCTGCAATATAGGTGCTTAGACTAGCGATTCACCCACAAGTAGGGCCCATACTGGACAGAAAACAGTAGTAAACTAACAGGTTCCGAGCGCAACGAATCGCTTTTCGGGGCTCGCTTCCAACAGGCCGCGGCCGTAAAAAAAAAAAAGACCCGTTGGGCTGGCAGTCATGGTCCCGCTGTGTTCTTCGCCCCCGTTCGGAGGTTTAATTTGCACCTCGTGCGGCTTCTCCCGCGCTGACCTGCAGCGACTCTGGTGCTCTCAGTACATCCGCGCAACTGTCCAGTTTCCTCCGCACGGCGGCAGCACACCAAGTCGCGTCTAGAACCTGGTGCTTCCGGCTGTCGCAGTGCATCCAAAGGCAGCTCGGCACACGATCTCAGGTACCCACAGATCTGCCTCATCTTTCCTGGTAGTGACCAGAGTTTATCGTCCTTACGTTCAACCGGCCGTGATCGCGGGAGACAATGCGACCAGGAACTAGATGGTGATTAGCAAGTCGCCGAGCTCCTTCCACAAAGTGCTTCGTGCTATCAGACGAGTCTGCCCACATGAATGGTTTCAAGCCCCATCCCGGGTCTCAGTTTGCAGATCTCCCCTGCTGCTGCGCCTCGAGACCGAGTACGTACCTGACCACGCTGCCCTCGCATGGCTTCCACAAAGGGAGCAAGGACTGTCCGCGGCCTGCACAGGTAATGTTCGGCCGTGGATTACCCTGTGGTGATCGCTCCTCGGATCAGACGAGCATCTGACGCCATGATCAACCGGAGCCAATCTGATACAAGGATATTATTTTCAAACGGCGCCGGCAAATGGATGCACTACCCTCAGGGCGGGCCTCGGCGAGCACGTATCACCTACACCCACACCAAAGATCCATACCCATGGTCGAGACAGGGACCACCACGCTGGGCAGTTGCACCACTCGGGAGGCTCAAGAGCCCCGGCCAAAACCTACCTGTGGAGACTGCTCAAGATTCTCTGAAGGCTTTACCTCAATGCGTGAGGCGCCCTGCTTTACCTTGCCGCAACTGGAAACTCTTTGCTGCACTTGACCTCCCTTTCCCTTTCGTACCTATTGCTTGCTACCGCCGCAGAGCTGGCCTCCCTTCCAAATACACCCTCGACGCATTGATTCCTGACAGGGGTAAGTTGCCTCCAGGGCTGTGTGGCCCGTTGCTGTCTCTCTTGCGACATGGACTGAACCCTCCCCTCCTCCCCAGGATGTCAGGCTTGCTCTTCTCGGATCGCCAAACAGATCTCCTTTTCAGCCACCTCTCCACGCTTTATGCGTTGTCGGCACTGCCTTGTTTCTATTCCCCTGGCGCCGTTGTTAGTTCGTGCCTGGTGGTCCTGGCTCCCTCCTGTTGAGTGACTTCTCGTCATTGTCGTCGTCTCCCTGAGAATTGTCACCGCCGACAAGCCTGACTACACATTCGTGATTTTCTACCCACCCAGTATTAAACCCATTTTCAGCGTCACCAGGCGAATATAGGAGCATACTACAGTTGGGCCCGAAATTCTTTTCCACATCTGTTCAACGCATCTATTCAGCCGATCCTGATCTTGATCTCATCGACGGTGGCTTGCTCTGGGCGACTTCATCGGGCGTCACTGGCTGGCCCACACTCGACTACAAAGTCATCGTCCCAGCGTGTCTCATCCGTCTCAAGGGCATCCGTCCAGCTAGCCTGGACAGCTGCTCGTTGCTTGTTTCGTTCGGCTTCTTCGGTTTCCGATTCGATTGGGGGGTTCAAGCCATATCTCCTTCTACCATCTTTCGGATGGCCATTGCTCGACCTCTCCGGCTCCTGGGATTTGGTGTTTCAAGTGTTTGAATCTACTTCGGAACTGTCAGTGCCACTCAAACGTTGATCCCGTCCTGGAGTTCGACAACCTTATTCCTCTTTACTATCCCTGCCACGGATCGCACAACAAAGTACTTAGATATCCCATCCCGTCCACGTCCAACCTATATCGTGACACTTGACAACATCTCCACCTGCTTCATCAGACAAACTTACAACATTTAATACCGAGACATCCTCCCCTGAGGCTTCTTCGCTTCCTACACTTCTCGAATCTTGTTTCATTCACCAGGGAAACCACGACCTCGGATTGCTACTGCCAGATCAAACATCACCAGCCAGGTCTTCAATAAGGTCACCGTCATCCCGTGTCACGTACCTGAACCGACAAACATCTTACCGTCTTTGTGGCCCTCGATGAGTGCTTAGTGCTTGCTTGACACATCGACGACGACGACGTCTCCCCCGGATATTTGTGTGTGAGCCTCACATAACAACCGCCTGCCGAGGGACTTGTGCGACATATCAGGACAATCAGTGTTTGTCTAGTGAACCAGCGGAGTACTGCGAGGATCACCCAACTCAGTCTGACGTTGCGACGAGTTGTTTGCCACTTTCCTTCATAAGACAGCTGGCTGCCCAAGAAGGTTAGAAGTGCTCTCACGGGTATTTCCAGAAAGAAGAGGTGGTAAATATAAATACGGAAGGATTGGACCGTCTGTCCCCGCCGATCAGGCCATCACAACCTGGCATCTTTATACAGCAGAGGTTCGTAGTCCATGTGTATCCTCATTTTTCTGTGTCGTGATCCGCGACGCCGACCAGTTCTTCAATTTTTCGCAGCCTTGTCGGTGGGGTGACTAGAGCTTACGTGTTGACAGGTACTGCCTCTACCACAAGTGACTCAATGAACGTCACCTCATTACTCAATACGTCGGGAGCGGCGCAAGCCGCTGGAGCGAGGCGCGCTTCAGGCCCGGTTACCTTGGGTGGCTATGAAGCAGGAGACAGGATGGTGACGGTTCGGACTTCAAGCGAATCAAGGTTGCCAGGACGAAGCAGGACGCCTTGGGATGCGGGCGGATACTCTCTACCATTGACTCTCAACGTTAAGAACGTACAAAACTCGTCCGCAGCCAAGCCTTCCTTCTACACAGAGGCAACACCAGTTGATAGCGTCGGCTCGACCAGCCCGAAGTCACCAAAGCACAAGTTCTCGGACAGCCGCAGCAGTCTCTCCTCATACACAACGATGTCGTCAAATACCTCGAGTCACTCTCGATCGCACTCGAGGATCTCGTCACTGTCCACCGTGAGCGAGTACCAGCCGATGAACTCGTTCATGTCTGATTCCACCCCAACGGAAAGGAGGATGTCTGATCCTGACTCCGCGATGACATGCCCAACTGTTGTTGAGATTCAGCCTCCGTCGCCATCTAGGAGGGCCTTCGACGACGTCTCCCCCGATGCCTCAGACAACGATAGTCCAATGCACTCGGACCGACCTAGATCACCCTCAGATGCAATCTTGGTTCGAAATCGAGCGCTTGCTGGAAGCGCCAGGTACGTTGTTGGAGTGGATTTATAACCCCCGTCATTTAGTTTCATCCCATGTGAGCCGCTCTATTGTTCGTTTTGTGAATAGCTTCCAGATTGTGGGGGACCCACCCAGCCCAGTCACTGTTTTCACTTGTAATTGTTCACCCCATTGTGACCCATTCACACTGTTGTGGCCTGTGATGGATTGTTCATTTGGTATTCTCTTCGCTTGCTTCGCGTTCAGAACATATTTAAGATTGCGGACTCGATCTCTTGGAGGCCCTCCTCTCATCACCAACTACGACGTGTCGATCAGATGTGCTGACTTTGACAACTGCAGTCCAAGCGATTCCAAGATCATCAGCTCTTTTCTGCGGCCTGATTCACCCTCGGCCTCAATCTCCAGAGCTCACAAGAGGACGGTCTCAGCTCCTGACTTCCCATCCCTTCAGCAACGGTCCCATCACTATCCATCATTCGGGCCAATGGCTGAGCCGACACCTCCCAAGTCGCCCCAGGCCGACGAGCAGCAATCGGTTGGTTCTGACACCGCGATGCCGACTTCCCCAGCAGAGAACACTCAGACCGCCCCAGTGCTGCCTCGCTCCACCCCTCCTGAGCCCAAGTGCATGTTTGTTGACCCATGCACTACTGGTTCTTCGCTCCGAAAGGCCATTTCTCACATTTTTGGCCGAAACAAGCTTTGCACCAAGGCCATTCCTCATGGAATTTGGGTTCACTACTGCCGCAAGCACTACCAACGGTCTAGGTACCGCAACGCTACTGACTACGCCATTCGACAAGTCGAGCTTGTGCTGATCCAGATCGAGAAGGTCCACGCCTGGAGTGAGGAAAACATCAAGACTGGTCGGCGAGGAGAAGGCGTGCTCAAGCACTGGACTTTGCAGGCTCGTAAGCGCGAGGCCAAGCGTCTTCAGGAGTCCGACTCCAGAAAGCGTCGTTTCAACGACGAAGATGACGATGATCAGGAGTTCAGCAGTGGAACAGCGATTCCCGGCTGGCTACAGGACAAACTGAACAAGGATTACGGAACAGATGAGATGCTTGCCATCATCAAGGATGTCAAGGCCCGAATGGACGCTGGGGAGATCCAGCAGATCCCCGACATCGAGATTCTCCCGGAGATCATCACCGATGGCAACGAGTCTAGGCCCAAGGCAACTGTCCGTCGCACCGGCAGCAACAGCAGCGGCCACCGTCACACCAAGTCCGAGGTCTACCGAGCTCCTCCTTCTATGAGCAGCTACAACGGCCGCCCTGGTATGTCCTTCGGTCAGGATAACAAGCGCTTCCGTACCGGCGCCAGCACTTACCAGATGCCCATCCACAACCTGACGCACCGCTCCCTCGGTGGCATGAATCAGGGCTACCCATACCAGATGGGCAACGGTTTCGCGGCCATCGCGGAGAACCAAGCCGACCCTAACTTCTGGAATCCCCAGCCTTACAGCAGCAACACCGTTCTGCCCGCTCCTGTACCCCAGCGCCACGTCAGTGTACCCATGACTCCGGACAACAACACCGTTCCATCTTATGCGCCACAGAGCCGTCCTATGCACGTTAGAAGCGTGTCAGAGAACCCTGTGCTGCACAACTCGGGACATGGCCCCACTGGATTCCGCCCTTACGCCTCGCATCCCAACCAGGGTTTCCAGCAGCAGGAGATGTTCGCCAACTACCAGCCGCCTCAGGGTTATGGAGGACCTCCGACTTATCAGGGACAGGGATATGACCCCAACATGGGGCCCAGTGACCCTAACGCCCGGTTCTTCGGCCAGATCGACGGAGCCTTTGATGGTGCCGCCGACTGGGATAGCCCACGCAACGGCCACGCTCGCGTCCAGAGCACCTCTTCCATGCACCCAGCGCACATGCAGCGACATCTGTCTATGTCCGGCGGCCCTCCGTCGATGAGCTCCCTCCCGTCAATGAACGGCATGGGTAACAACGGCATGCCCACGTATGGCTACGGAGAGTACCAGCAGCACCAGCAGCAGCACCGCTACTAAGATTTCTCGCATCATCCCAGTATTGCTCTCAAGTTCTTGAAAGTCGAATTCTTCAAAAATTTGGTTCAATATTCAATTCTCGAAGGTTCAAGTCTGGATGTTCAAATCCCGGGTGCTCACCTCCTGGAATCTCTCGTCGATGAGATTTGGTATTATTTTTGGCGTCAGGGCATGCTACGTTTTTGGTACGATCGGCGACGGTACGGCGAAACTGGAAAAGGCGGGATCGGTCTGGTCAGGCCATCATTCGAGATACCACATGTTGCACTTCTTTCTTTTTTATCATATGATCCTTCCTAATATTCGATGTCGTCAATGCTCCTCCTGCACCAGCATGGGGATGTGTGGGCGGATTTCTTCTCAACATCTACTTCACGTTCCACAGAAAGGCGAATCGGCTGCGGCGTTGGGCCACTCATGACGAAATGATTCGAAGACACAATTTGACATTTGAGGTCTTTCACTACATTCCTTACATTAATAAGCTATTCAGTCAAGCGGTGGAAGCTTGAGCAAGAGAGTAACAGCTGAAGGATGGTGGATAATATCAGGCATGTCAAGCCTGCCTGCGGACGGAAAAGAAGAGCCTGTCACTTGCGTTGGTCATTGCTATGCAATTGCGTTGCCCTGATGAACATTATTTTAGACAAAAGGACTCAAATTATGATTATGTGAAAACAACTATGCTGCCTCCATTTGTGAATCTTGCTCGTTTTGTCTTGGTCTCATCCAAGCCCACAGCCCAATGAGCATTCACTTTTCCATCTAGCTGTCAGCCTCGTACTTATCCAGCTCCCCTAGACAAGCACTGTTGTCTTTGCAGGTTCCTATCAAACGACCATTTGCATCAAATGATCAAGTCACCCATCTCTGATCCAGTTCACAACGCTCCATTAAGCCTTTCAATAAATCTCTTGCCACGACCCCATCCAAGAATTATGGAAAGAAGATAAAAGAGACATATTAATTTTGATTGTTTTCCCGCCAGAGCTTCTGCACTGGGGTTTAAGCCTTTTCCTCAACCACCTTGCCCTGATATTTTGCTACAACTTCTTCTTCATCCGGCCTAACGCGTTTGTAAGTTATCAACACTCACACTGAGATACAATTCATATGGGAATGCTTTTACTGCTGAATGATGGTCTGGCGCATTGAAAAGGGAGGGACGAAGACTCCACTAACGTTGAAAGCTAAGAAGCACAGAAATGCCTCCGTATGCAGTGTTCACCGATCCAGGGTCAGATTACATGCGAAAAACATTCGCTATCTTCCCTATATTGACAAAGAGGAAGGAAGGCTCTGTCTGTAGTTGCTCGACCTTGCTGTGGGGTAACACAGGAGGCATCCAGGGCGTCGAGACCTGGTAGTGCATTTCTCATCGACTATAAGGGGCGGTTGGAAGGTAGAATACTGGCATCAGGCAAAGAGCAGTATCCCAACGATGAGAGCGTTAGTTTCCGGAGGGCACAGGGAAAGCTGAGGAGCCAATACCGCCCGCCACGCATGAGCCGACAGCTGTTACGGTGCTGTGTGATGAGCTGGGTTCGGAGGACTTTGAATTATCGTACAAGCAGCACCTGGGACGAACGATCCGGGCGGAAAGAGAGGGGTGGTACAACGGGCAATGAGATTTGCTGATACTTGGGCGGAGAATCAGCCCGGCCGGCGACAAGGCAAAGATTGTGCTGATGGAGGTCGGGGGACAGAGAGGGAGCATATCGGATGATGTTAGTGCCCGGGTCGTTTCCTCGGGGTAGAGAGGCGGTCACACGCGGGAGGAAAAACATAAGAAGCTACCGTAATTGGTGCTGTGGGCAGCGGCAGAAAGATGTCCCTGTTTCTTGAAGCACTCGCACACGAGATAATCATCACAGGGTAGAGGAGCGACGGTCAGAGTTCCAGTGGAGAGATTTAGGCGCTGTTGATCTCATACAACATGGTATGATACGATATAATTAAACAACTACTTGTCGTCTCTGGCAAGACGAGAGCCCGAAGGGCGGAGCAGCGGATATGAGTCCCGCTCGCCGTCAGTCCCGTATATACTGTGCTCCAAGGGTTGAGCAGAGGCATGGATAAACTAGAGAAATCATGTACATATACACCTGTGCACGGCAAGGGGTATCTTGAAGATCAGAAGTGCAAGTTAGCCGTGTTCTGCAGCAAGAACTCAAACTGCTGCTGACGGAAGTCGTCGGCTATCAGGCTCGCCTTGTCGGCGTCAAACTGGATCAGCTGGTTGCTAGACGCCCAATCGGGCCAGTTGATAAGCTGCTCTCCCTCAGTGGCCCTGGTGCCGCCAGATGCGTCGTTAGGGTCGAGGTTGTAGGCGAAGTTGAGGAAGTAGTTGACGACGGCGGAGGCAGCGAAGTTGTCCTTGATGCCGTAGAAGACCTGGATCAGGTCGCTGCCGTGGAAGGTCCCCAGCACGGGGGTCCCCTGGTCGTACTGGCTCAGGTAGGACCAGCGCTTGACGTTCGGCTGGACGCCCGTCGTGATGTTGAGCACTGCCCGTCGGGACATGGTAAAGACGGCGTCGCCGAGGAGTGCGGCCACGCGCTTGAACTGCGGGTAGATATTGTTGTCGCCGCCTGTGTCGAAGGGGGATCCCTGGGCCGGGTCCTCGGGGTAGATGTCAACAAATTGGTCAACGATCTGTGGGTCCGTGTTGGTGAAATACAGCGTCTTGAGGTAGTCCTTGAAGTCGTCTGAGGTGGTGATATTGCTGGTGAATAGGCCGAATAGAGTGCCTTCGTCCTTCTGATCACCGAGAATGAAGGGGACCTGCGCGATTTTGCCAGAGCTCGCGAGAGCCTCGGGTGATGCCACCAGGAACTTTCCATCTGGACGTGGTAGATACGACAGGGCAAGGGAATTAAAGGAGAGAATTCCGGGCACCGAATTCATGGACTTGAGCAGTTCCTGAGGGGGATCTGTGTCAGTAAAGCTCACGAAAATGGCGATGTTCCAGAGTGTAGACCATACAACAGCTGCATACGGCGCAACGGACTTACCTGGTACTCGGCCTTGCGAAGGCACTGCAAAGTGTCTGCCTCTCCTGAACATCCAACTCCCTGGACCACCGCGTCATAAATCTGCTGTGCCTTCGCGCTATCAACTGGATCAGTCGGTACAGCGGAGCCAGAATTCATGATTGCCCCCCTAAAGAGAGCCTTTCCCTTGTACGAGATGTCGCCTGGAAATGACGGTCAGCCTGCCGAATTCTGCCTTGTGGGAAGCACGAGTGACTTTACCATTGTTGGCGATCAACTGATCGAAAATAGAGATTGCGCCAGCACTTTCGCCCCACAGAGTGACCTTGTCGGGGTCGCCCCCGAAACTTGCGATATTATCGGCTACCCATTGCATTCCCAAGCGCTGGTCTAGCAGTCCGAGATTGGCGCTGCCCTCAGCCAGGAGTTCTTTGCCTCCCAAGAACCCAAACCCGCCCACTCGATAGTTCACCGCGGCAAACACGACAGGCTTACCAAGCTCGACCGACCGCGCGACGACGTTGGAGCCGTCGTACATCGCAGTGCTGCCGAGCTCAAAGCCTCCCCCGAAGATCCACAGCATCACGGGGAGCTTGTCCCCTGCCTTGGTGCCCGCCGGCCGCTGGACGTTGACCGTCAGACAGTCCTCCTGGCCCCCGACGATGTTGTTCTTGAGCAGTGGGGAGTCGACAACGGTCTCCAGGACATCGGCCGCGACGCCCGGCACGTTTGCGATTTGTATGTCCTCCCCGAGCAAAAACTGCGGACACTGCTTGGGCAACAGAGTCGTGGCATCCACATTTCCCAGGGAACGGTTCGGGTCCAATGGCACGGGAGGTCTGAGGCGGTTATTCCCCACGGGAGGCTGGGCGAACGGTATGCCCTTGAAGTTCTCGACGAAGCCGCCAGCAGAGCCGATGAAGGGGAGCACGCTCCCTTCGATGGTGGCTTTGGGTGTCGTGGTCTTCACGGTTGGCCCCCACAGCCGCTTTTCTTTGGCAGACTTTATCCTCGGGGCTGCCTCGACCCCTACGAACAGGAGCAGGACGTAAACGAATGTTAAGATCATCCTGAGCGTCTTGAGAGACAAAGGGGGATTCAGCTGAGCGCAACGAGGGCTGAGTTGGCTGGGCAGGAGTGACTGTATACAAGCACGATCAGTGGTTGGCGTGATCACCTCCCTTCTCCGGGAGCAGTCAAGACCATCATGGACGCGATGTTGTCCTTTTATTATTCCATCGACAAACCCTGCCAACATACTCAATCTTCCGGCATTACATCATGTTGGAGATCATGCACACGTATGATGAACACGGAGACAACATTCGGAGCATAAGGGAGTTCCCGAGGCTTCCTGCGAGCGATTCCGCCTGACAGCTGACTGAGAGTCTTGCTTAATAGGAGATGTATCAACGCCGTTGTCTGAGGGGTTTCGAATGGAATTTCCTATTTGGGACAATCTAAAACCACACCCCCTCAGAAGCGCGCCGACGGAGCGACCAAGGGAAACATGCGGGCAGTGGGCGAGATTCCCAGCGCATTGTGATCACCTTTGTGCGTGGCCTTCGTTAATGTACGACCCTGCCCCAGGTCGGCACAAGGCACACACCGAAGTCAGATGAAGTGAGGGGAACGTGGCTTCGTCACCACCACCACCAACAACACTGGACTTGGGGATTGGCCATCCGATCCTCGCGGGGGTAGGAAGTTCCCTAGCTGGCGGGCAGCGGTGCGGAGGCCAGATGCGAAGAAGATCGCCTCCCGCGGGCCCAATGAGAACTGTTTGGCCGGGTAGAGGAACACTTCCTTGTCTGGATCTGTAAAGTTGAGGCGATCGCGAGGTGACTGGACGACAAAGTCGACGAAAAGGGCAGTCTTCAGCGTCGGCCATGCCTCTCGTATTCGCTCTGAGGTAATGTTGCCTGTGGTGTATTACCCAGAAAGGCTGAGCATGATTTACCTGAGACTCCGGCAGGGCTGCCCGACACGAACATGGACGAGCACAACAAGGTATAAGAAGACGAACGGGTTGGCAGAGGAGGGGTCGTCTGCAGGCAGCTAAGCAAGGCCTTGGCGGACACCAGCGCTTCGGGAAAGCAGACATCCATGATTCGGGCAGAGAAGCTTGTCCACCGTGGTGGTAGGGACGATGGTGAGCGCTGTTTCCTGCCTCGGCGGGCGCTGCGAATCACGAGCGAAAGTGCACAAGGCGAAGCGGGATCGGACGAGTTCGCGCGGCCGCGGGAGATGCAAGGCATACACGGCTATGACGGAATTTGTTGATAGAACAGATGAAGACGAGGGACATGTCCGATGGTCTGGTTGCAGCTGACGTCGATGGACCAAGTGCAAACTCGAATTGACGTGCCTCCGTAGGACGTTGGAATAACCTTTGGGAGGATTGCGTCTGTCTGAGGCTGTCCGACGACACAACTGGGACGGTACGGCCGTTGTAATACCACCACGCACTAATTTCAGTGGATCCAAGATAGCACATCAGGTACACGTTCTCAGATCCGAATACACGGGGCCGAACTTGTATGCATAGCTGCTGTTTGTAGCTCAGGGCACGCAGATGGCTTTCAATGGATAGCGCTTCTCCATGCCCGCGGCTCGGTCGCATCCGGCCATGCCATTCCATTTCTCTTGGCAGGCCTGCACCTGGGCCGTCTCGGGGATGAAACACTATCAGTGCCACCCGTGGGTCGGTCTCCTGGGACCTGTGCGCTAGAGACGTCAATGACGGCCCTTTCCCATGGGATAGCAATTTTTTTTTGGACACGACAACGTCCTGCATCAATTGGGTGCTGGTTTTCACATGCGTTAGCTGCCAATATTGTTTTGCTTACACTTCTACTCTCACCCTCAGCGTAGAGCTGTCATCTGTCCGGGGAGCATTCATCGAGCCTCTGATTCCCAGTATAGAGAGCACTGCCACGGATCTATTCCGCCGTGGACGTCTCACTCGCCCTGTGTCTGCCCCTTCTACAGACTGGCACGGCGATTGACAAGGTCGGACGAGCTCAAAATGTTGTCTGCATTATATGCTTTGGCCGGGGCGGTCTTAGCATATGGGGCCTTGACTTATTTCAATGGTCTGCGCCATCACATCGCAGTCGCCAGGCGGTCAGGACTGCCATATGTGGTTACCCGTGAGTCTCACACGCGGCTCTGTGACCTTAGCAAGCTGGTCCTGTAATTGACTCTCGTCTAAGCCATATCGCCCTTCAGCCATTATTGGCTGTTGATGTTCTGGATATGGACGCCCATTATCAAAACCCTACCCAAGTCATGGTGGGAGAGCTGGATAGAGTAAGTATAAAGTGCCACGGTTAATTGGTGTATGCACTCGTACAACGCAGCACGACTGACTGTACCACTAAATAGTATCATGCAACCTGACTGGTCATATCGCCTCCTCCGAGAGCCATGGGACCGCCTCGGCGACAGCTTTCTGGTGGCTACACCATTCAAGATCATCTTATGGACATCGAGTGCAGAAGCCATTCACCAGATTACGGCTCGACGCGAAGCATTCCCCAAGGAGACCTCGGCCTACGAGATCCTGGCCATTTTTGGACGGAACATGCTCACTACCGAGGGTGCTGAGTGGAAAATGCACCGCAAGGGGGTGTCGCCCAGCTTCAACGAGCGGAATGCCGCCTATATCTTTGGCGAGTCAATCCATCAGACACAGGGGATGATATCGCAATGGATGGGGGATGATGCCCAAGACAGGCAGATGAGCAGCAGTGCGACCATCAACACGATTGAGCACGACACCATGACGCTTGCCCTGAACATTATAGCCCATGTCGGCTTTGGGCTGAGGTTCTTTTGGCCGGGCCAGAAGATGCCTGATGACCTGAGTGTCCAAAACAAGAAGTACGCCAGTTTCGAACCTCCGAAGGGTCACTCTCTGACCTTTGTGGACTCATTGGCAACGGTCCTCGAGAGGATCCTTATACTGCTCCTCGTTCCACAGTGGCTTCTGAGATATCTTCCATTCAAGGCGACCAAAGAGGCACTGGTCGCTTACAAAAACTACGACGAGTACATGCAAGAGTTCCTAGAGGAGAAGATCGAGGAAGCTCATAGGGGCGCCAGTAGTGATGGTATGGACATCATGGGCCAGCTGGTGCGAGCCACCTACGGCGACAAGGGCAAGAGCGAAAAGAAGACAGACGAGCCACTCAAGATGTCTGACGAGATGATCAAGGGTAACGCCTTTATTATTATCGTCGCCGGCCATGAGACGACGGCTAATACCCTGCACTTCACCCTGTGTGAGCTTGCCAACAACCCAGCGGCACAGCGCGCCCTCCAGGCAGACGTGGATCGCCTCTTCGGGCGCGACAGCGACCCGTTGACGTGGAACTACGAGAAAAACATCAACGCCCTCTGCGCCTCGAACGTCGCGGCGTGCATGAATGAGGCTTTACGACTCATCCCGTCGGTTGTAGATATCCCGAAGCACGTCAGCCCCGGTCAGGACCAGACGATCACCTTGAACGGAGACAAGCACGTGCTGCCGGAAAAAGCCATGATCATACTCAACACGGTCGGCGTGCACCGAAACCCGAGGTATTGGCCGACAAAGCAGAAGAGTGGGCCGTCCGGGGAATCGAATGACCTGGACGACTTCCTCCCCGAGCGTTGGTATCGCCCCTCGCTGACCAAAGCGGCCGAGGCGCAGGAAGACGAGGAGACGGAGGACTTTGGCGGGTTCAAGGGACGCGACACCAGCGAGCAGTTATACAGGCCGGTGCGAGGCTCGTTCATACCATTCAGCGACGGTGCTCGCTCCTGCCTGGGTCGACGGATTGCGCAGGTCGAGATGCTGGCTGCGCTCGCCGTGCTCTTTCAAAAGTACAGTATCGAGCTTGCGGTTGATGAGTGGGCGTCGGACGAGGAGGTCGCCGGCATGACGCTGGAAGAGAGGAAGGAGGTGTACGAGAAGGCGAGGACCAAGTCCAGGGAGACTATCAGGCAGGCGACGTCAGTATTGACGCTGAAGTTGCATGGGAAACTCAAGGTCCCTGTCCGGTTGGTGAAGAGAGGGGAGGAGAGGTTTGTGAGTGCGGTGGACGTCTGAGATGACACAATGCTCGTGTACTTGGCGGCGCGAACTGGACACAAATCGAGCGCCCGGTCTGGGGATCATGTAGTATACGCGAGAGTCTGTTAACTTGGTAACTAACACATGACAGTGTACATAGTTATCATGTTGTATTGTTGTCCCGACTGTCAAGCAGGAGGCGTTCAAAAGCAGGCGACTTGAATCTATCTCATGAATGGTTCCCTACACGCAATCTACGAAATGATGCCATCGAAATGAGAGGTAACAGTTAGATGGGATGGGATGGGATCGGCAATAACTTGTCGGCCAGTGAACGTGCAGATTGTCCACAATGGCCTCATTTTGGAACAGGTTGGCAGCCGTGGATCACGAGTGTTTGGTAGACAAAGGAATTCCCCCTCGGGCTGCCACTTCCAGCCCCCCTGATTTCCAAAAATGTACAAGGTGTGGCCCAAGCTCCAAGCTGGAGAAGCTAGCTCTGTCCCCGACGGGCCGCGCTTTCCCTCCCCCATCCCCACCAGCTCACAGGTCCACAGTACCCAGCCAACTGGCACCCCCCCTGCCCACCAGGGTCACCTGCCAAAACACGCAGACACCCCCCCCCCCAAACATTGAGATCAACAACATAACCCGCCCACACCACTGTGTCTCGAGTACAAACACACCCGGTCCAACATCTTTGTGTCGTTGATGCCCCATATACAGTAGAAAATCTTGTCGCAGAACATCTGCCTATCGCACACAGCTCACAAGCATCACAATCTCATCGCACCCTCTACGCGATCACAAACACCCCAGCAGCGGCACTGACATCATGTCGAGCTCATCGAATAGCTTCCTGCGCGGCCAGCGCAAGTCTGACCTCCTCGAGTTGGCCGAGACTGTTGGTCTGGAAAAGTACGTCAGGGATGTATTTCTTCTTAAGCTTTCGCGTCCCCTTGAGAACTTCTTTGCGACGCGCGGGCTTGCATCAAGGCCGGCCCATCGCTTCGTGGCCGGCCCCGCTGTTGGAGCTGTCGCATCGCGCCCATCTCGTACGGCTGCGTTGCGGCTCAACACCGATGCGCGTTGTCGCCATATGCGCAGCCCCAAGACGCACGCTGTCACTGGCAAAGGGAACCATCCGGTGACTAACAAGTTCTGCTGGTTCTAGCACCGACGGCTTGAAGAAGAGTGATCTCGAGGTCGCGCTCGACGACTTCCTCGCTGAGAACTCGAACCAGTTCAGCAAGAACCCCGCAACTCTGCCTTACTACCAGGCGCGCGCTCGCGCAATAGGTTCACCAGTGAAGAAAGAAGCCCCGCCACCTGCTGAAGCCCCCAAGACCGCGAAGCGAAGGGCTGCGAAGGCAGCCGAACAGAACATCGCCGCCACTGCCGGGTGAGTTGTGCCGTGTTGCCCGACCCGGGCGCGTCTTGTGTCGCGCCCGGGGCCCGGGCCGTGTAAACAAGGCCGAATACGCTAACGAGGTGCGACCAGAGATGACTCTGAACTGGCCCTGACCTCCGCAACTCCGGGTCGTGCCCTGTCCCTTGCCCGGCGCATTCCTCTCCCCGCCTCGCCGGCTGACGTTGCCCGAGTCGTCGACGAGCGCACCGTCGCGCTCCGAGAGCGCGTCGTGACCCTATATGAAGACTCGGGTGTCAAGGAGGTCGCATACAACGCGCGCGACTCGCTGTCCACTGTCACCTCGATTCTGTTCTGCATCAACGCGTTCGAGCTGTATCACCTGCGGAAAGAAATCCTGTCGGACCGCTATGCTTTCACCATTCCGGCCATCGCGGCGCTAGGGACATCGGACTACCCCGTCGAAGTGCCCGACATGTTCTTGTTGCTGACGAGCTCGTTCTGGAACCCGGCACTGCTCTGGGCTTTCACCAGCGTGGTCGTGCCTTCATTCTTCGGATTCTACTTCAACCTCTCGGCCGCGCACTCGCAGCCCAGTCGTGGTAGGAGGAGCTCGCAGCCCGAGACCGTTGTTGATCCTCTGACCTTTAGCATCGCCAAGGCAGTCATCACGTACGTGGTCTACCAACAGGGCGTCACCTTTGGCGGCTGGGTTGACCAGACGTCCGTGGCACGCATTAACTCGGCCATCTACGGAGGCTGGAAGGGTGTCATTGTTGGCGCGGCAATCACCGGCATCGCTAGTTTCTACGACGCTGTTTTGCGCAAGTAGAGCTCTCGCTAGATGTACGCGAAGAGTCGCACTGGACGCCCTCGAGACGGCGCCCGGCTCGCGCCACCCATCGCATACTATTCGCTCTTCTACTACATATTGAACTATGCGAGGCATGCGGTGCAGTCTCGGTGTGTGGTGGGCCCTACTATTCAGAGAAGGGTGTTACAAGGCGTTTACGGCGTTGTGGCGTCGCAGGGCCTTAGGTTCCCTTTTCGACCAGATACCTCCCTTTGATTCTTTCTTCAGCTATGGCCATTCAAGAGAGCAAGAAATGGCAACTTTGTGGCCGTAGGGGTCTTTTTTTACGCGGAGACGCCCCCCTCCGCCTGTGGTTGAAGATGAATGGCGAACGTTGGATAAACACCAAGCTCTTAGATCCAGCGGTGGCCTTTTTGCGAACGTTGAATGCTTTTGATTCTCGGATCGAACGTACTGGAATTATTCTCTTCGGTCTTTCTTGGGTTATTGGTCGGAGGGTCCAGCGATGGGAGCGGTATGCGTACTGTGGTGGTCTTTTCGCTCGCCTCATTGCTGGTTATGTATACGTACAGCATGGGACGAGGTTAGGCGGGGATATATTGCGTGAATTTCATGTAGCACGGCACGGCTCATTCAAGGTTTTGAATCATTATTGACATCCTTCCCGTCGAGAGTGTCCCCAGTGTTCGCAGTGAGACTCAAGTCCGCGGAGTTCGTCCCCAGTCCTCCTGCTCAGAGGAGCAAGCGTCGACTGACGTTAGATGGATGGATGGTAGATATGTTGGCGTTCAATGGGCGCATTACCGACAGCGCGGTCCGCATGACGAGCGCATGAGTGAGCTCGAACCCCTTCTTCGTCGGAGTTTCCATGCCGTAGGTGGTGACGCACGCTCGGGAATTTCAAAAGGCGAAAGGGCGAGAGGAAGAAGACTTGGGGCCCGGCACTCACCCCGGCGCGGCGGTGGGGACGAGCGGTAGTGGTGATTTCAATGCTTTGTGAGCACATACGGGGCCATGCCGGCCGCTGGCTATCGGCTCGTACGAAGACAGAGAGCAATTTGCATAATGCAAGATGCATCTTTGCCCGAGGAAGATAGACTCTCGGCGGGCTTGGTAATAAAGCCGCGTGGCCGGCCGGTGCATCATCCCATGGGCATCGGGCGAAGGGGGCAGATGAACAGGGCTTCCAGAAGATGAGCTACAGACAGAAAAGCAATAGTGTGCTAAGGGGGGTCTGCGTCCACAGGTGGGATAAGGCCGCCTGGCGATTGGAGGGGATTAATGCGCCATGAAGCCGAGTGAGACTGAATCGGTCCTTTACTACTACCCTCACCGACCCCTCGATTGAATAACTTACAGTGGATAGGGGCTGGTCCCAAGTAGTGACGACATCAGGGTCCTTATTTCCTTTTCTTCTTCTTTTCTGTTGTCTACTCCCTCTTCTGATCTGATGGAAAAGAGTCTATGAAGATCTTAAGGCACAAGCAAGATCCTGGGCCCCAAATAAACTTTTTGCGAGCCCCTGAGTGCTGAGTGCCGGATGCCCCTCCCTGGGGGCCCAGAGGAGGGAGGCATTGTGTGCCTGACCAGGCGCTATGTAGGTGCCCGGTGTGATGCCCAATATCCACATGCTCAGCTACGACGCTGGGTGGAACAATGGTCACCGGCTGCACGAGTGAGGGCTCGCGGACGCTCTTGGCTTCAGTCAGCGATAAACATACTTGTTCTACCAGTATAGTGTGTGATGGAAGTCCGAAGTCCCTCCTTGAAGCACCCAGTAGGCTAATCAGACTTAAGACCTGGGGACTGTTCAATATCGCCGACAGAGGGGCGTGCTGCGCCATGCTGTGATGTGAGGGCAAGGATCTATTTTTGCCATTGAAGAAACAAGATACTGGCCATGGGAAAAAAGTGACGTGCCCCGGGGCCGGCGGCCATGTCCACATTTGGGAACGAACACCTCCTGGAATTCATGCAGTGCCAGTCAACCCTTTGGGGGCATTAAAGCGTGCGGCAGGCGCCTCAGCCCCAAGGGCCCCGAGTATCATGCGCCAGGGGCCAAAAGGATGGTTTTGGCGTGGCCACTGGCGAGACGACGATGCAAACCCAACATGGGGCCCAGCATGGGGGTGCAATCAGGGCAAGGCGAAGCAGGGAGAGGGAGGTGTGTGTGCGAGTCTGTGTGTGTGGCGGGTCGGTGTCGGAATCGGTGTCCAAACAGGAGACACAGCGACAGAGCGACCGACAGAGCGACGTTGAGCTCCGGGAAAAGGAAAAGAGTGAGGGAAATGCAGGAAACAAAAACAGATAAGTGGACAGGACGGTGCGATGTTTTGTCAATAAGCTTTCGGCAAGGCGCCAAGCAAAGTTCTCGAGCAGCCCATTGCTGAGCTATGATGGTCATATTCGTGCTCATAATCGTGAGCGAGATGCCATTACGAACTTTCGCAGCTGGCTACCTAGGCACGGTGAGTCGGATTGGATTGCACTGGATTGAATCTTGGACTTGAGCCAGCCCCTCGACCAGCAACGAGTCGGGTCGGGTGGGCTCCAGGCTGTGGGCAGCCCCCCCCCCACAACGGCCCCCCCTCGCATGTTTGTTCCTGCCTTGGAGGAAGCTGGAGGATGAGATGCATCTGCCCCACGGGAGATTGGAGATTACGTAGGGGGTCAGCTGTGCAGAGCGGCAATGTCAGCCGCCCGCAGCGCCATGTATCCCCCCCTCAACTCCCGCAAAACTCTATTTTATACTTGCACTGTCACTAGGAGACTGACCCGGTCGGTTGTTGTTGTTGGTCTGGTGGCACCGAACAAACATGCCGCGGACTTTTCATAAATCAACGGCCATGTAAGTTGTAGAGGACTGTGTATAGTAAAGTGAAGTGACTTCTTGGTTGTGGTGGATAGATGGCAGGTACCTAGGTAGGTACCCCGTGGGGACTGGGCGGCCGTGACTGTTCTCCCTGCCCACTACTGCTGCCTGTGGAAACAGTACACTAGGTAGGTATCGTGGTACTTATGCACAGCCTTGAGTTCCAATTGTTTGATGCCTGGTGGGCCAGGGCTGAGAAGCGAAAAACAAAATGTCATGTCCTGCCATCGACTGGAAAACCTGCTCGTCATCCTGATCGTTGGTCTTTCTCCCAGGACCACCCGCTCTGCCTTTCTGCATCCAGCCCCTGCCTGCCCAACCAACCTTCTACGTATCTACGTATCTGCTGTGCTGGTATCCAGGCAGACCACCTGCCCGACCAGTCAGCCCAGTCCAACATGTCCTGCCAACTCTCCGGGCGCCACTCCTTATTAATTGTTGATCTGTCAGGGCCCCCGTCTCCTGCCCACGGCCCCTCCCTGTTGCCCGTGCCAAGCCCCAGTTACGCAAACCCATCGAAGCTTTCCATCAGGTCGAGCTTGCACTCTCAATCCTCTCTTAGTCTTTCTCTCTCTCGACCCGCCGAGCCTCCGAGAGACACTTTTACCAGATATCTCTCAAGACCGTTTCCATAATATATCCTACCACCTGGCATCTATCAGTTTCCAAGTTACTCGCGCCTTCGCCCCGTCCTGGCACACATGTCCATCCTTGCTCGCACTTGACCTGCAAGATACACTGCATGCCTACATGCATCGCCTACTGCAGGGTCGCACATTCAACGTTCCCGACATATCTTTACCAGCATAGTTGAGACGAGAGAAGGAGCAGGACAGATTTAGGCACGGTTCAAAAGCAAAACCTGGTCACTTCCTCTCTGCGGCAAAAAGCAGCCGTAACGACGACGAAGACGGCGACGACGACGACGATTAACGACAACGGTCAGTGCGACATTGAAGGCACACTCAACAACGCGCCCAACCCGCCCGTCATTAACGACTGGGCTCTTTCCTGCCTGAGCCTAAGACTAAGCCTGGTCTCGATCACTGAGCCTGCAGCAAGACTTCCTTGTCTCCCTCCTGCAGCTTCTCGGCGGACCCACTGCGAGTTGTCGTTAGTGGCTTCCAGACCCGTCCCGCATCTATCTCGAGAGCCCGGAACCCACCGCACACCCTGCACTCCCCAGGTCTCGTCCTGTTCGGTTGACTGGGACAGCAACGTGTGTCCTTGCTTGGAGGTGCGTAAGTCAGATCGAATCGCCTTGCTTGCCTCCCACTGCCTTGTTCCTTCTTGCAGCGGTGGAGAGCGGCCAAACCTGGGCGGCAGAAGCCTCCAGAGCGCCCGGGAGGAGTAGCCTGCGAGCGGCGGGATTGGTCACGATCTCTTTCTATCTTGGGAAGCTTCCAAGCCGGCGAGCCGCCCACTGGGACCTTTCGACCTTTTTTCAGGTCACACGCCGCCGCAGGTGCTTTTTGGCGATAGTCTCCTACCCACATCATCGTTCATTCCCCCTCCTTGCTTGCTTGCTCTCTTTCCCTTCGCTTATCTCTCCACTTTCTCGCCCCGTCCCAATCAGAAGCCGCCATTGTGACACCACCTACCCAGCCCTCAGGAGACTCTGTTTGTTGACATATATCGTTTGCTTCCTGCAGATTTCACGCAGAACCGGCATACCGCAAGCTTCCAACATCCAACAAGAGACTGAGACACCTTCCCGCGCCGACCACTCTCTCGGATACCTCCCCGCAACGGTATCCTTCTGCTCTACCCTGCAAGGCCGCAGTTTGTACCTGGTCCCTGCACCTACGATGAGCCTCGCCAGTACCGCGCCGCTGCAGAGCGGCTCGCCGAACCAACCCGCACCGACGCTAGCTGAGCCGTTCGAGCCGAAGACGCAGAAAGCTGAGAAGGTACGGACCGAGGCAATTAGAGGGGATGCTGTGGAGGCTGCTAATGAGCCTGAGAAGAAAAAGAAAATGCGAGCGCTGTTCGGGCTCGGCAAGAAGAAGACGGACGAGCCCGTCAAGACACCATCAAGATCAGATCCCGCTGCCAACGCTGCCAGTGGCACGAGCAAACAGACCAGGAACCCTTCGACACGACAATCTACAACCTCACCAATCCAGACGCCCTCGTCCCCAGGCCGCGGGGCTTCTTCCTCTCCGAGGCTTGCGTCACCGGCCGGCAGCCAGATATTCGAGCGCGATGTCCAGGAGGCCGCACATGTCCCCAACTCGCCTGCGATCCCAAGTCACATTATAACCGAGAACCACGTGCCGCCTGTCCTTGATGATGCCTCCAAGGCCATCACCGATGACCATCTCGACCCCGATTCCGTCGAAATTATCACCCACTCGAGCCATCAGCCTGCCGCTGTCGCAGTCCCCGGCGTCCCCGACCACCTCTCCAATAGCTGGCAGGACGACCTGGCCTCTAGCCTGGCCGCGTCAGACTTCAGGCCAGTGCACGATCACACCGACTCCGGCAGCAATTACGGCAGCCTGGACAACGTTGACATCCGTCGGCTGAGCTTCATCAGCTTCGCGGATGTGGTCCAGGCCGAGCACCAGGGCCATGCTGGGCTGGGCGGGTCGAGGGAATCAATCCACCTCGCGGGTCTCACCAGCCTCTCCTCTGTGGGTGGTGGCGCGAATCGATCACCGTCACCCATTCGCTCGCCCGTCTCTTCGGCCGGTGGGGCCTCGCCACCACGTAGCAAAACGGGGTCCCTGAGAGGTATCGAAACATCGCCCAGCCGGAAACCCTTGGCCAGTCCGGTGTCGACGAACCTCTCCATGTCGCCGTCCATCCCGGCCATTGGCCTTCCTGGAGAGATCAATGTCGAAACGATGAGTCAGGCACTCGGAAGAACGGGCTCTGACCTTAACGGGATGAGGAGCATCCCTATCAGCCCCGTGGAGGGAGCGCCGTCGCGCTAGTTGCGTGTGGCGAGAGGCTGCGAGGGTCGCAGTTGTCCTCGTCAACATTGGCCAGCAGCTGAAAGGAATGGGAAGGCCATTGGGGGTACCGGCCACGAAGCCACTGCAGTTGTGAGCATGAGCGAGGCCCAGGGAAATGCCATTCAGTAAGGATTTACCCCATGGTGCCGGGGGCCCGGGGGTGGGGTTTGAAGAGTCTCTGGTTACATCTGGCAGGGTCAACCCAAGGGAGACTCGGAGGGGAGCGCTGTTTCAATTCTTACGGACTTTTGAAAACCAAAACAAAATCCGGCTGCTTACGACACCTCATTACATCCAAGAGGAAATTCCGAATTCGCGACAACATACCCATTTTACGAACGATTACCCATTTGATTTCGCGCAGTCGTTACTTCTATTGCACAAGAGGGAAGTGTGAAGTGGGAAGTGAGAAGTGTTGTCTTACGGTCGGCGAGGCACTCCTGGTATCAGGGCTTGTTTTCGTGTGTCTGGTTTCGCGAAGGAGAACGGAGCTGGTGGGAAGTGACACCGTCGATGGGCTCTTCTTTGCTATCCCTTGCTGCCCCCGCCTTTTCCTGATTTTTAGTAACTGACCACACCTGTTTGTTTTGTTAAGAGGGAGGAGACGAGGAGGGTCAAGGCGGCTGCTTTTGCTTTCACTTGTGTTGTTTCTGGAGAACAGCTGATTGATTAGGTTACCTAGAAGATACCTGCAAATATGAGAGGAATTGCGAGGGCAAATCGAACATTAATTTCCCCGCCAGCTCGGCTTCGGCTTCTGTCCTGTATTGTGATGTCGAATCGAGTGGAGTGGGTGAGGGTGGGTTTTACGATCTGGTGTCAAAGCAGCTAAACCGTGCCAGCGCCTGACCGCCTCTCCGGATGCTCTCGACGTATACAAGTCAGTGATTTGCCGCTACCAAGCATTTACGGAAGTGCGCGTGGGCCAGCTGGCTCCGCAGTACACGTGTGAGCATATATGGGTGGATCACGCACGGCCTAGCCTGTCTGGCTCGGCCTGGCAGCGGTGTTGGCATTGTCCGGAAGTGGGTGACAAAGGTCGGGGGAAAAGGGACCCCGGAAAACACAGCCGATGGTTTTCACGGATGGTCAGATCGGCCGAACTGACATAGCTCGGGACCTTGATCGGAGGCGACGGACTGAAGGAGAAATAGGGGTTAGAATCATGACCAGTGAGGCTGATAGCATTCGGAGCGGGAGAAGAGCACTTGGTCTCCCTCTGGGGGTCCTTGGGGTGGAGACCAGGTGTGGCTATCTCTGGGATGCTTCACAGTCCGAAGCATGCGTGGCTGCAATGAGGCTTGTCGAGGCCGAAGGGGGAATGCTTCTATTCGGGTCTGGCAAGCATGCTCTTGTCTTTTCCCCGAGTCCTACAGATTCCGTTTGGGGGGGGGGGGGACATGTCGTTCAATCTCAAAAATAAGTCTATTTGCCGTGTGTGTCTTGATGTGATTGGGCCTGGCGGGCGTGGCATGGCGAGCTTGTTGACAACTCTATCTAGGATATTGTTGCTAGTATGCCATGAGATGTAATACCTTGATTCCCCCTGGTCCTATGTAGACGAGCATGTCTTCCTCACCCTCGCTGGTTGGCTCACCAGGACGAGCTCGAGGACATAGATTCCATTCGTGCGCCTGCACTGCGTGGTGTCTGGTTCGTGTTGGTCAGTATGCCGTGCTTGGTGGTTTCACGAGTCGACTGGCGCCTCGTGAAATCAGTTTGCACAGTTTCCTGTCACACAAGAGGCACAGGCTGCTGTTTTATCGGCTGTGCCGATTGCTTGCCAGTCAGTATGGGACCCAATGAATTACTCGGCTTTGTGCCGTCGTCGACCAGGCCCAATATTCAATCATCCTGGGTGATCCGGCCGTCGAAAGGTGGTCGTCAAGACTGGCGCGCCCTTTTGGTAGTTCCCAAAGCGCCCTGATGCGATCCAACAAGCAAAACGCCGAATGTCAGCGTGACTCGGAGCCGCAATCGGACAGTCGAGGCCGGAAGTCGGGAGAGCAGCCGGCCAAGTTCCATTGGCCCTTTACCCTGCACGGCCGTCCTCGTTTTCCGTACGCCGTGTTCCCAACTCATCGCCATTTGTTTGACGTTGGACTGGGCCTCACAGCCTGATAACATGCACGCCTGGTCACTTGCTAAAGGGCCACATCAGGCCCAGGAGGGTCAGTCAGTGGTTGCGGTATCTGTCCTGTACGACCACCGATCGAGCAGGCCGCCGCCCAGCCGTCACCCGTCAAACTGCCGTCCCACCCCCCCCGTGGGGCCGTAGACTACACCATGTCGACAGAGGAATGGTGGGCCCAGGAGCAGACGGGGGGGGGAGGGGCAACCACTCGTCTAGACTCGGTCCTAGTGTATTAGGCTATCTGCTCTGCGCGGTTTTGTCACGGCAATAGGCCGCAGGTAACGGCGACCATGACACCAGGAACAGGCTGGATTTGTGCCCATGGTTGGGCTCTGCCTTCACATACCACCCCGGCGTGGCGCAGATCCTGCTGCTTTTTTTTCTTCTTCTTCGGCCTTCCCACAACGCACTCATGCGACTAGCTGTTGTTAGTCAGTTAGTCAACGGCCGCCCAGTCATGGCTTGCAACCTCTGATCCCAGGACAGAACTGGTTACAGTACTGCCCGGCTAGATGCTGGTCCTGTTGCCGCTTGTCCACCGATACTCGGACCGCGACCGTCATCAAGTCAGTGTCGTTGTTTCAATCAACCTGTCTTTCCCAGGCAAGGAAAAGGCATTCCGGGACTCGGCCTGTCTTTTGGTCGAAACAGGAAGCTATCCACGATCCACGACGGATCTGTCGCTGCCGGCAGCCAATGACTCCTTTGGGGTGGTAGGAGACCCGCCCTCCTGGACACAGATGCCACATCGCGCGCAAGCACACACACACACACATATGCACACACATATGCACAAGAGCGAATACAGCCTAGCAGTCTAGATAAGGCGAGAGTGCCTTGCTGTCACCACGAGGTGGATCGCCCCTGGCTAGCCCTGTCTTCTCTTCTCCACCCTTGGCCGTCTCGGTCCAGCCCTGCCCTACCGCTGCGATATCGTCTCCCCATCTGCGGGAACCTCCCCCAGACTACAATCGTCTTGGCTCCAACCCATCCGGCTTTGTCCCGAGAGACGGCATTTTTCCGATTATTGTCATTCTTGTCCGCCTTATATGTGCCATCTTCTCAGTTCCGGAACATCTGTTGACCTGTTTTCGCAAACGAGAAGTCTCGCCTGCGATGATACCCTTAATCTCCCCGCCTAATTCTTAAAAAGAAGCTTCTCTTAGTCTCCATCCCATGCACGTCATGATGGCCAAGACCGACAAACAACCCCATGTCCTTGTTGTGGGAGAGCAGCACAGTCGGGAACACCACGACGGGTACGAACATGACCTAGAAGCCGGAAGGATCAAGAAGGAAGGGGACCGCCACTCGACAGCCCTCTCGGCCTCGGAACACTCAGGTGATAACTCCTCCACGCCATCGTCTACCCCGTCCTCCTCCCGCCGGCACAGTACCGCGGGCTCGAGGGGCCCCCCGGCCCAGCGGGCGCAGAGCCCCGGCGGCAGCCCCGTGGCGCGCGTCTCGACCAACGTCTCGCTCGGGCCTGACAACCCCGTCGAGCACTACACGTCCTTCGTCGAGGTCCCGGACTCGGTCTACGACCGGATCCCGCAGCACCGCAAGCTGGTCATCGTCGCCCTGCTGTCGTACTGTGCCTTCCTGGCGCCCATTTCGTCCACCACCGTGCTCTCGGCCGTCCCCGAGGTCGCCGCAACGTTCAAGACCAACGGATCCATCATCGGCCTGTCCAATGCCCTGTACATGCTCTTTATGGGCCTCTCCCCCATCGTCTGGGGCCCTTTTAGTGAGGTTTGGGGGAGGAAAAGCGTGAGCTCGGTTTCTCTTTTCTACTCCATCTTGAATTCCATGGATGATCGCTTCTTACCGCCAAGCGTGGCCCTGGGATGTGTGCGGTTGGGTTGCCGCTGTGGCAGAATTTGGCCCGCTGAGGTCGGGAACGAGCGTGCTGACCTCTGTTTGTGGCTCACGTGTAGATCACTTGTACGACGGCGCTCCTCTTCCTCGGATGTAGTGTCGGGACGGCGCTGGCGCCCAACCTGGCTGCTTTCTTCATATTCCGCATCTTGACTGCCTTTGAGGGAACCGCATTTCTCCTCGTTGGATCCGCCTGTCTACAGTATGTGTGCCCGTCAATATCGCTCCCTGCATTTCCATCCTCTTTCCGGGGAAACGAAGTAACTGGAGGAGAGTTCTTGTTGGTTTTGGCTGACATCTGGCTCAAGAGACATCTTCCGCCCCACGGAACGAGCCACCGCCATGGGATGGTTCCTCAGCGGAACTCTGGTTGGGCCCGCCATTGGCCCGTTCATAGGCGGCATCATCGTCACCTACACCGACTGGACAGTCATCTTCTGGCTGCAGGCTGGACTCGCCGGCGTTGCGGCTCTGGGGACCTTTTTTCTGCTTCCCGAGACAATACACCATAAGAAGTACGATGATCTCGAGGGCTTGAGTGCGAAGAGAACGGCGCAGGTGCTTGCGAACATGGTCAACCCGTGGAGGGTGCTTAAGCTTTTCCTGTTGTACCCGAATTTGTACGTTGCAGACCTTCCACCACATCGCGCCTTTTTCAGCTTGATATGTGTGTAGGCAGGGCAGCTGGCATCATTATGAGCAGCCTCTCATGCTTCTGTTTGCTTGCGCCACACCATGCAACCTCGACATACTGACCCGAGTCGCTAGGATTTTGGCCGGAGTGGCCTCTTCATCCCTCGTCTGGAACATGTACTCACTACTCACACCAATCCGCGTAAGTAGATTTCGAGTGACCTGTTTTCAACCATTGAAAAATGTGGAGATGCTACACCGAGAAGCCGTCTCGGCACCTGCGTATGCCAGATGGTAGCTTCAAATGTAGGGAGACTGGCTATTAGTGGAATGGGATCCTAACACAGCTGTTGACTCGAAAATGCTGACTGAATCGCTTTAGTACGTCCTCAACCCACGCTTCGGCCTCACGACGCCTCTGCAGTCCGGCCTATTCTACCTGGCACCAGGGGCGGGTTACCTGCTGGGGACCTTTGTTGGAGGGCGGTATGCCGACTATGTGGTGAAGAAATACATTAGGAAGATGGGTGGCAAACGGGTACCAGAGGACAGGATGCGCTCAGCACTTCCGTTCATGGGCGTGGTGATCCCGGGCTGCGTGCTGATCTACGGGTGGAGCGTGGAAAAGAACGTCGGGGGGATCCCGCTGGCCGTCATCGTGTTGTTCCTGCAAGGCGTGGCGCAGCTGTTCTGTTTCCCCAGTCTCAACACGTACTGCTTGGACGTTATGCCAGGGCGGGGCAGCGATGTCATCTCGGGCAACTACGTCGTGCGCTACCTGTTCGGGTGCTTTGGCACCGGCGTCGTGCTGCCCGCTGTGGAGAGCATCGGCGTTGGCTGGTTCAGTACGATCAGCGCGGCGTTCCTCATGTGCAGCGCCGGGGGGCTATTGGCCACTATCACATGGGGCGCCGGGTGGAGGGAATCGGCTGACCGCAAGCGGAGGGCGAAGAAGTTTGCTCGAGCTGAGAAAGAGAAGGCGAGGGAGCCGAGGCATGCGGACGCTTGTGCCAGCCCCTCGTCGAGTCCTGCGGCGCGTGATCACGAGCGTGCGAAGGAGCACGTGGATACTGAGAAGGAGCACGCACCAGCGTCGGCAGAGGTGGACGCCTCGATACCGAGAGATGGCCCAGCACGGACGTCATGAGAGGTAGACAATGGTGGGCAAGCTTTGGGGTGTACGCTCACTACCGTTCTCCGGCCATGGCGAGCCTGTTCAGAGCCGCCCGCAGACATGATCGTGACGGAATCAGTGATGCCATGACAGCTGTCTTTCGCCATTCTCCCACCTGGTGATGAAATGACCAAGAGACTATGCTGCAGTCAAGGTTCAAAAATGGGACTGGGGTTCTTAGTATACTCAAAGTTGCAATGATACCAACAGCATACCCGCTCATACAAACCCTACCCCCTCATCTTCTGAACAATTGGGATAATGTAGGATCCGAATGAAGGCTGCGGTTTTGGACATTCGACTAAGCGTAAATGGAGCCGGCTCTGACGACTTGTCTAGGGGTGTACTAGAATTAACTCACAGGTGGCTGAAGTCGGCACACAAGGCTGAGACCATAACGAGTAACGAAACAAGTATTACGCATGTCCTGGCGAGAAAGCCTGCTGATTGTGTGCGCAACGCATCAACTCATCTTGCGAAAGCTCGCCGACGGGTAGCAGACTGCCCGGCTACGCTGAGTGTCGTATGTAGTGTGTGATGGAATGGAGTTGCAACACCTCTCCCAGCCCCATTGGGTGTCACCCAAGACGGAGTGTAGGGTGGTCCGTGGGCCTGGATCAGTTCGGATCGTTTTCCCCTTTCTTTGGCATCACAGGGCCAATTCCCGCAGACGTGACTGTGATTGCTGTTTGCGTCTCTATCCTGTCGCCGAGAAAATTGGGAAGACCATTAAACGTAGTGTTCTATGTTGTACCTTCGGGCCGGATCTCGCGTCAACGTTGCTGATCGGGAAACCATGGGCGCAACTGGCTGGCTCTCTGTCTGAAGAGTCTCGCTTGATACCAAGTTGGGGATCCCGCAATGTGTGACTAGATACTCGGCTTTTGAGAAGAATTCAGATGAAAAATGGAGTCGTCTAATCAGAGCACATGATAACTCGGGATATTTGAAGAATATAGGTACCGGCAGCTCGGTCGGGAGAAGATCCGGATGAATCGAGCGCCTGGGGAAAGTGAACCGGACCACAGTCTGTGACAAGTCGCCCAGTGAATAAAACAAGGCAGTGCAGATATATTGCAAGTGTGTTTCTTGAGATTCGTTCAACACGCTGTCCGACATGCCAAATCGGGAAGATGCCAGTATCCGTCGTCGACAGGGTCCTGATGGGATACAGTATCACAGCGTACTGACCGTATTGTCAGGGGCCGAGTCGTACAGACCAAGTGGTACATAGATACTATAATGTGCCACTCTCGTCCTACCTGATTATAATTGCCATCCGATGAGAACGTCTTGCTCTATTCGGGGGACAAGAGATGGTGTTGTCACCTTGGCCGCGGTGACTCGTTCGCTGCTTGTACTGGAGTGCAGCCCTGTGTCAGCAGCCCAGAGCAAAGCTGCTCTGGCGCTTCCCTAGTTGACGTCACGAGTAGACTACTGATGTGAAGATGCGCATAGGATTTGTCAGTACAGGGCAAATGTGCATGGACCGGTATCCACTCCATGTGTAAACAACTGCAAAAGAAGGGACGATTACATGGCTAAAGCTGGGATCTTGAAGCACTGCGACAGGTGGCGACGATATTAATAGACAAGACAGATTGGCAAACATACCCACGGACAGATGGGAAATGGGGTGAAGAACCAAAGAGTGTGTGCAGGAAAGAGCATGAGTGTGTGAGTGGGTGGTGGTCGCTTCTCTTGCTCGAGCCTAAGTTTGAAACAAAATCTGCGGCACAAGCCCGAGTCTCGGCAGGTTAACGCATGTTTCACAACCCTTGGGACTCGTGCAGTGGCGTGTGCCTCCCCTCCACCCCCACCCCCACCCCGACCAAGGTCCTGCCGACGAGCGGCCGAACCCGATCTGGCCTTGACGAATGACCCAAGATGGCGCGGCGTTTTTGGTGCGTATGCCAACGTCGCACAGGCAAGCCGATCTGGGCCTCGAAAAGTGGCTGCAGGACCAGATGCTTAGATGACAGTAGGAAAAGGGGGGAGGTCAAGGGAGATACGGGCAGGTGCATCAGAACTTTATCGCAACGGACCCTGACAGGCTTTCTAGAGGAAGGGTGATGCTCCAACTCTAACGGGACTGACCCCATCGGTTGTTTCGGGATAGCCACGTCATGTCATGTCAGGCACGAGTAGTTGCAGTAACAGATCTAAACTCCTGTCTCGCCTATTTAACGTAGTGGGGTTGCCGGGACCTGTTAGCGCTAATGTACACCCACTACACAGTACACTGCACTACTGCGTACCTACAGTAGGTGCTCTGTATTCCCCTGCTCCCCCGGCTTCGCTGCAGGGGCGTGCCAGGCCAGCGCGCGCCCCGCTCGGCATAAGTGGCTTGGCATCAGAGCCTCCTCGCCTTGGGAACGACGACAGTTGGACCCCTTGGACCCCCTGGGACCCCGGATTTCCTGCTTTGCCCTCGTCTTTCCGCTTGATGCTGTGTGGTTGGTTTTTAATTATTCTGAGTTACTTCAGATAGATGGACGTATCCTCAATCCGCAAAACCTGGATCCATTAATGCGGCTATACTTGACTCAAAGTTTGTTGATTGACAGTACGCTACCAAGGCGTTGCTCTCATGCCGTGTCGCCGCCTTGCATGACCTTGAAAGCACACAAATCTCGACCGCAAGGGCACGCACAAGTGATCTCATGGCCTTGGCCAATGGGAGTTGTGGGCGAGGTGCTGTAGCAGACACGTGGGGCCGAGTGAGCCTGGCCGGGATCGAAAACAAATCCCCACCCAGTCGGGACGTTGAGGTGGGCTATTGCTGCTACTGAGTGGTGTATGGAACGCCAGGTCCGCGTATTAGAAAGCGTGGAGTACATACACACTGGTGGAGTTAGGGAGTGCCGGCATAAGAATCAAGGCTGAAGCATGTTCATGTCGCGGGGACGGAGCTGCCTCGATGATCGGCATGTCCTGGCGAGGGACCCATGCGGCCGAGCTCTCCATCGTCGGGACTTGTGGCCGCCAGCACGATGCGCGACGCACGACCGGGAGCTACCTCCCTAGGCCCGGGACGTGTGACTCGAGCCAGCCCGGCGGGAGATCAATGCGCTCCTGGGCTGCTGTTGTTGTGACGGACCAAATTGGCAGTGGTGCTCTTAGTGACGGACCAGGTTCTAGACTGGCAGCTACTTGCTTTCCGTCCACTTCCGTACCGTTCGGATCCACCGTTACAGCCCATGGCGATAGCGTACGGGAAGTTCTCCTAGCCTCCAAGTCGTTGCACTGTTGCACTGTTGCACTAGAGTTTCCTCCTTGGCAGTTCCGTACCATCTCATCGGAGCGCACGATGTCCAGCCCGTCTGTGCCTGTGCCATGGCTGGTGGTAGCCACTCAGTACCCCAGTCAGTCACCTTCACTCACTTCAAACTCCGTCTCCGTCTCCCTCTCGATTCTCGCCCTTGTCTGCAATTCGCTTCGATTACATTTTGAATCTTTCCACCTTTCCACTCCATGTGCTGGTCCACTGTGGTTCTGTACTGCATTTCGTACATTAGATTTTAATCCCTGTGATCCCTGTGAGAAACAAGAAAGACCAGTCAACCCTTGCGGCAGGTCTGTCTATCTGTTGGCCCTGACCCACCCGCACTCTGCCATCCTCCCACTGCCTTGGACGTCTACTTGCGGCACGGCGTCACAGCATCGTCCCATCCCATCCCGTCCCGTCCACCTGGACTGCACCTGCCACAACCGACGTCTCTGTCTTGCCTCTGCCTGTGCTTTCCCTTTTCACCTCGTCGCCCCGCCTGCCCTCCTGTCCACTCTTTCCTGATCAGACCGGATCAAAAGCAAGTCGGCCCAAATCAGCGACTTCACCCTCCTTTCTGCCATCTCTGATATTCAACCGATTCTTTATTTCTCTTTCCATTTCTGCCTTTGTCTTGGCACAACCCGACCTCCTTCTACCTCTCGTCACCTCCACCGACACGGGTAATACGGCTTGCCTCGAGGCGCGTTTCCCCAATCACCAATCAGCATTTTGCTGCTCGGGTTGATCAAACATCGACGATCTCGAGCTTGTGCCCGGCTGCACTGTGTCGACCTGCATAAGCATCATCACATCAATCTCGACACATACCGGGCCCGTCATTCATGTCAAGTCACGGTCGATTTCACTGAAGCTGCTCACCACCTCCGCCACCTTACGCCCTGAGCAGCTTCACATCACCCACTCCTTCTTAGCTACTACTATGGAGAGGACGTCGTGCTTGCCAGTCTCAAAACCAAGCTCGAGAACGTCCTCGCCGGCCTCGCGGAAATCCGAATTCATGTTGCCCTTGCCTGTTCAAGCGTCCCCGAGGTTTCCCATGCGGGCCCTTCTCAGCCACTGCCTGTACCGACGGGTCATGATATGGGCTGTCACCGTCACATTACTCTTGTGTCTGGTGCTGTTCTCAAGTGGCGTGCAGACCCGACACGGAAGGATCTTGGATTTGGTAGACTTCAGGAAAGGCAGCCATTCTGAGACCCCCAAGACCGGCCTCGGCACAGGAGCTGCCACCATTGAGCAGCAACTGACCATCGATAAGTCCAAAGAGGAAGGTAAAAAGGAGGAGGGCAAAGAGGATGAGGGCAAAAAGGATGATGGCAACGGCCGAGACCCTCTTCACTGGCTTGAGTACAAGCAGTAAGTTCCTTCGAGAGCTACGTGCTTTATTTTATCAAGTGTCTAATCACTTCTGCAGCATGGACGGCTACTTCAATGGCATCAAGAGTCTGGTGCCTTTGAAGGACTACGTCCCTGAGTTTCCAGCAAAGTCGGACACCCCGCCCGTGATCACCGTTTCCCTCAGCACCGCCCTACCAACGCCGACTCTCTACGCACCACAGCCCGACTACCAATCAACCGAATATAAGGAGAAGCACTACCCTGTGCAGACATGCTACCTCGATGAGGAGCAGACCATTCCACCCCCAGACCTGTACGTGTACGACGGTCTTCCGCAGGGCGTCGCGAGGCCTGCATTGGGGTCTTACGAGCTCCTTGGGATCCGAGATGACATCTGCTATGATCGATTCGGACGATATGGTCCCTATGGATTAGGATACAGCCTTAAGGAGGGCGGTGTCGGAGAAGGTATGGATACCGAGAGCGAAGGGAGCGAGCACGTGTGGAACAGGACTGGACAGATCGACTACCACAACATGAACTGGGGGAAGCTCCAGAAGCGTTGTGTCGAGAAGAACCGCGCGAGGTTTGTCGAACCCGAGGACAGGGAAGTCGAAAATACCGGCAGCGAGAAGGATGCCCAGTCACGTCTCGGCAACAACTCAAAGCAAAAGATCGGGCGTATCGCGATTGTTATTCGAACATATGTCGGGTTCCAGTGGACACACTTGGCCATCCTCAACTTCCGTGCCATGATTTCTGAGTTATCCCTGCGGTCTGGCGGGGAGTACGACGTGCACTTCCTGCTTCACGTCAAAGACAAAGACCAACCGATCTGGGCGGACGCAGAAACCGTCCAGAGGATACTCGACTCAAATATGCCACCAGAGTTCCACTCCATCACTTCCCTGTGGTCTGAGCCGCAGATGAAGTTACTGTATCCTGGCCACTTCGGTGACGCATTTGAGAATCCATCGAACGGAGATATTCACGGTGTTTACCGTTCTGCGCACATGCCCCTGCAGCATTTTGCAATGATGCACCCTGAATACGAACACTTCTGGAACTGGGAGATGGATATGCGCTATGTTGGAAATTACTACGAACTGTTCGACCGGCTTGGGTCTTGGGCCAAGAAGCAAAGCCGTGTCGAACTTTGGGAGCGCTCACAAAAGTACTACATCCCCGAGTACCACGGCAGCTGGTCCAACTTCACAGAAGTCGTTCACCAGGAGACCGAGGCTTCTGGTCGTCAAACATTCTTCGGGCCTGTCATTTTCCCCGGTCGTCAGTCACTACGTGCCCAAGAGCGTGGTTTTAGTTTCATGCCTGACACGTGTGCCAAAGGAGGCAACATCACCGAATGCGGGATGGGCGAGGCGGCGGACCTGATCACCCTGAATCCTATATTTGATGCAGACGAATCCGGCTGGGTATTTGCTAAAGATGTGTCTGGGTACGATCGCAGTATGCCGGTTCCACCTCGCCGCTGTGCAATTGTCACAGCCTCTCGGTTGTCCAGACGCCTTCTTCAGGTCATGCACGAAGAGACATGGCGTCTGCACCACAGCATGTTTTCCGAGATGTTCCCTGCCTCGATGGCATTGCACCACGGAATGAAAGCTGTGTACGCACCGCACCCTGTTCTCATTGACAGGAAGTGGGACATTGAGAGAGTCGACTGGGCCTTCAACGGTGGCCGGGACCACAGCACTAGCGGTCGCGGTTCTCCATACGATCTCGATAACGAACACAACCACGCAGGCACCAGCTGGTATTACAACAGTGAATTCGCAGGCCTCTTATGGCGTCGCTGGCTGGGATACGCCCAGTACGACGGACGCGGTGAAAATGGTGGACGAGCTGGAGAGGGGACATTGCGCGGAGGCAAGGCGGAGGAGAGCCGCCGAGACAGCACAGGCCGATTGTGTCTGAGAAGCATGCTCGTGCATCCTATCAAATGGGAGAACCCATCGGAGAAAACCTAGGAGTAAATCACCAGCCATCGAGAGGGGACGAGTATATCTGGGCGACTACATTCTGAAAGCACAGCGAAGTCGAGACGACCGACTTGATCACCTGTTGGAAGGCGGAAATTTCAGCATCATGTCGGAATAGCTCGAGAAGTGAGCATTATCAAGATTTGACCCAAAGCCCGGACGGTTTCTCGGCACGCTTTTGGACGTTTGGGGGAAATGCATTTCAGGCGAACGGCGCAACTATTACATTATGAGTACTGTATGAAAATTGTGTACATATTGACGAGCACTGGGAGATAGATTTTTTCGAGATACACACATTACGACAAACTGCCACAGGCTTAGTTGCATGAGGGAATGTCAACAGGTGCCTCAGTCATGGCTGGCTCTGTTGGTCTGGCGTTGCGTGGGCGCAGGGGTAATAACTCTCTGGATGGTTGGAAGAGACAAGAGTCTCGGATAGAGTCAAGATCTGCTAGGGCACAAAGTTCAAGAAATTCTCAAAGAGCCGTGGCTTATTAGTAGTTGCCAGTGATATTGATACTCTTGTGCATCCCTTCGTGACAGGATCAGCTTAAAGGATATACTATAGCCACTAGTAGAGCAAACTCTCACTGTAACTCAGAATGTTCTCACGAGAGAAATGGAAGAACGGGAATTGACTGGCTTTTTCTCTAATGTAGAGTGAAGCCAATATCTAAACTTGAATTTGAAAGGCTCTAGGGTTTCCGGGAACTACGCAATCACGAGTATATGAGAAGTCGCCGCAGGTGCGAGTGTGGAACGACCTATGTGAAACATTGCTCTATCCCAATACTCCCTCAATACGATGCTATCGCCGAACGCCCGTTCCCATGGACTGACAGGAACAAAACAGTCATTCAACATTGAGACTGAAAACGCTTGATATGTAGGCTGTGAAGACATGAAGCCACAAGAGAAGAGGAGAAGAAGTTGGCATAAACAACATCGAATATACCAAAGTTTTATGCCCCGGTTTCCCTCCCTGCCCAAACACACGAAACACATCAGGGGCAGATTCCCGTAGCTTCAACATGCTCAGCGGCATTTCTTACACTGAGGGTTGTATCAAGAGTCTCCTCGTTGATATTGTTGCCTGCTCAATCGACCCAGCCCAGGAATCGCTGCGCGATGTCGCTGACGTAGGCCGGGTTCCCGACCCCGTCTGGGGCGGTGCTGAGGTCCGAAGCCACAACGCTGCCCGAGTTGAACTCGCGCAGGGCGGGATAGATGGACTGCTCTGAGTTTTGGCCGCCCCAGTCTCCGAGATTTGTCTTGAAGTGCTGGGTGCCGCAGTCGACCATGTAGGTGATGTCAGCCTATGATCGATCACATGTTTGTCAGCGAAGTGAGTCCTGAGGTTCGAAACCACAGCGAATGGCCGACGAAGAAGGGGGCAAGGCGTGGTTGAATGGAGAGTATGTTATCCTTAGTTACCTGGGCGAGGTTCTGCTGGCCGTCGAAGCCGTGGCAACCGCTTGCCTGCATCAAGCCTCCAGTTGGCACTCCATCTGCATCCAGGGTGGTCACCACTCCCACGCGACCGTGGCTTTCCTGCATTATTATCCCGAGCAGCACTCTGGCGTCGATAGCGTAGGACGGGGCGATGCTGGTGATGGCGACGCGGATGCGATCCACTGGAACACGTAGTGTGAGCTAGTTTCGTTGTTTTCTCTTTTAAACCGATGCCCAGGTGAGTGGTTCTAAGGCCCAACGAGTCTCTCAGAGGAGCATAGACTGCTGGAGGCCGTTTGAAGAAGAAGAAAAAAGGGGGGGGGGAGAGGGGGAAAAAACCGGACGATTTACCGATGATGAGGTTGCCCAGGGAGGTTAGGAGCCGCAGCGATGTTTTACTTACCATCCTGCTGGGTGCTTCCAGCTGCGAGCATGGACTGCCAATTGGCGTTGAACTGGTTTCGGATAAGATGAGTTGTTGATCCCAGCTAGATATCAAAGGGGAAGGCTTGGCAGGCTTCTCGTCGAGGCAGGGGAACGAGGTTTGTTTGCATGTAGGCACTCACCATGTTGTCAAAGCTGATCCACTTCTCCATCGTCGGGAAGCTAGACCAAGTTCCAGAGTACAGCTTGCTAGCCAGGTTCTTTGGCGGAGCAGAGTCGGTGCCATCTGCTTGGGGTATTGCATGAGGAGCTGCGAGGGCAACGAGGGCGCTATAAGCCAGGATGGCGAGGATTATTTGATTGACTAACATCTCGATGGTAGTAGATGAATGTTATATTAGTAGGCGAAGAGTTGGTTGAGTGGCTCTTGACCGGCCGCGCACTTGTTGTTGGCAAAGGCTGTTGGACTGTAGGGTGGGAGCCTGGGATCTGAGAAAAGGGAACTCTCTTCGGTCCCGAGTTTATGGAGTCCTCTGTTCACTTTCGTTTGCTCGACGTCCGTCTCAACATTAACTCGTGACGTGGTCGTTGAGAAGCCAAACGGCCAACACCAGAATTGGTTTGCTTTGTTTTGTTTTTCATTTGGTGGGAATTAACTGCGAAGCGATTGAACATAACATCTATCGCTGTGTTTGAATTGCACTGGATCTCATTTCAACAGCCTTCATGCCGGTTCCGGTCGAAGCTTGGAAGCAGTCGTCTTTACAGAGTACCAGCATGTTTCCAGTGAAGTAATTGAGGTGTTCGTGACTATAGTGCTTGATGCATTTCAACAACCATCTCGCCTCAGTACCATTTGCTCGGCCAATATATTTGAAGTATTGCACTTGTTCAGGAAATCGAAGCTCTTCAGAGTGCCAGGTGTCGTTTGCTTAAGTATTTCAGTTTCGCATTCGAACGTTCGTAGGGCTCACTGTCATGACTGAAAGCGAAACTCAAATGTTTCTGAGAATCTGCAGATGATTTCGCAATCCATCATGGTGGAGGTTCGAGAACAAACTCACCCAATTTGCCAACAAGCTTCTGTTCCACCCCCCCCCTCCAAACCCTTCCTAGCTCGATATTGGGACCTCGAACTAACTCCTTTCTTCAACATGCACATATACAATACAAGCCAATTTCCAGGTGAATAGCAGCCTCTAAAGGATCAATGCATGCCTTTGGTAAACCTCGGGCGAATACATGTCCTTTCTTCGCAAGCATCTAAAATCATGCCGGCACTGAGACTAATGGTATGTCTAAAGTTTGGAAGTCACAACGCTTCAAGCGCACAGGAAAGACAGCAGACGGTACAAAGCTCATAGGTACATATTCAGACAGAACAAAAGTTGTCTCATGCACGTGGAGGTAGAAGAATGTGTCTGGTTTGAACCCCAACTAGCTGGGTTTGGCGTACACCTCGCTTTGCGGTGAATAAAGACATAGCATGCTTGGAAGGAGGTATGAGGACTTAACATGTTCTGGGGCTCTTCAAGATGATGCTATGAAAGCTCTATTGGCAGCACTGTGGCTTTGTCCCACCTATGATCAAGCACTCAAAAGCGCAGTTGAATTTGGGATATATGTGTATATCACATGGGATAGCGGGAAACTTAGGACTGATCTTGCCATTGAGAGAGGCTTATGATATGAAAGCGTACAAGGTTGCGTCAAAGTGTGAATGTGCTTGAGACTTTGTTTATCGCTGTCTATACTGGGGTGGATTCCTGGAGCTCAACCTTGTGCAAATGCAATTTGTCAAAACGAACTTTGCTCGGCTATCCGCTACGGAGCCACAGTATCTGTGTAGCAAACCACCCGAGCATTGCTCACTATGTAACCTCCTATAGGATAGCTTTCTGTAGGGTAAACTCCTGTAGGACAACCTTCTATTAAATAACCTCAGTGGGATAACCTCCTTTGAGATAGCATCCTACAGGATAGCTTTCTACGAGATAAGCTTCTATGGGTAATCGATTAGAAGTAAGCCACAGGAGCTGCACAATGATGATTGGAAGTTTGGACCATGTGGCTGTGTTATTATGACAATGTATGTGAAGCGACGGATGTTTGTGTTGACAAATAACACACGGCGTTATTATAATTCCGGTTGACTCGGAGTTTTCGCAAGTGCATGCTGTCGTCGTCCTGACCTCACTGACTGATTGTATCTACACAGACTGCACTGAGGATCAAGATTTCCCTGCAAAACAAGACCTGGGTTCCTTTGGTTGGAGGGTCTGGCTTCAGCTCGACTTGAATGTTCCACCAGTTCGATACAGGTAAAGCTGAAACAAAGAAATACATCGATGCGAAGCTACCCTGAAATTCAAGCGTATTGATTTGTAAGGTGTTTTATTATGTTGTGACTCAGAAGTTGGGTTTCCATGTTTATTTCATATTGACGATCTCAACTGGATGCAGTGCGTACACAGTCAAGCCGTGCGAAAAGGCGTACAAGCCGACCAGGGGGCATCTTGCCAAGGCGGGCGTGCCCGTCATAGGTGCCGTTCCGCAGCCCGCCGTGAGTGCCGCTGAAGACATGAAGTGCATGCAGGGGAAGCAGGTTTTCAGTTTATGGATGTCCCGAACAGGAAGTGATGCGCAGCAGCTAGCTAGCCTTACCACTTGTCGGTCACCCAACACGCCAGTGGGCCAGCCTGCCAGCCTGCCAGCCTGCCTGCCTGCCTGGCCTGGCCAGCAGCGACACCGCTGAGGCCTCCTAGATCATGAGACTACCGGTGATCGACCTCATTGCTGGGCTCGCGCTGCCCTGACGTGTGAGGTGATCGGGGCAGGCTGGGCATTGGCTAGGTGGGCAGAGACGGCGCTGTCGTGACAAGAGATCATCAATCCCAGTGTCGCTCACCGCATGGATTGTGCTCAAGCGTCTTTGATTAATAGCAAATAAGAGGAGTGCCCAGACAGCCTGCAGTAGTGCATTCGAGGGGATCAAATGTCCGTGAAGCCACGAAGTAACATCTGTATTTCGGCAGGTCATGCCTATTCGTCGCGGGATAGAGGACGGTTGCAATGTCAAATGTTGCCTCGAATGTCGTTGAAGGAAGTTCGTGGCTGGTGCAGCCGGCTGCAGTGAAGACAGTGAGAGGACCCGCAGAAAGCCGAGAGTGGATGTGGTTTCAGGAGTGGCCTATCAATCAGATCGTCCAGAAGGTGCCCCGGTTTGTTCTGGGCTGGTGTGGGTGTGGGGATCTGCGACATGGCGCCACACATCTATCTTCTCTGGACGGGCGCGTCGCTACCCAAGCTCCCAGGCCATGATCTCACCGGCGAGCACCAAGGTCAGGGCTGGAACCAGAGAGTAGCCAGGGGTGGGCAGGGTGACAGGGTGAGTAATACACAGTAGTATATCTGCTGTGTCGACTAGGGCGCTCGGAAATTGCTGCCATGGTCGATGATTTGAAGATGGCCTGACCACGAGCTGCCACGAGGACACGGCAGATCTGGGAGAAAGGCCCCAATTGTGGCTCCTGGACCAACCGTTCCGACGGGGTGTGGCCCATGACGTACCACAGGGCGCAGAATCTTGGAACTGGACGGAGGTATCACAACGTCAAACAGCACGCGTGGTGAGATGATAGGTAACCAGTACTCACCCGAACAGCTTCATCGCTATTGCGCCCAGCGGTTGTAACGGTTACGCGGGTACCTGGGACCCATCTCTCATACCGATCCCTGGCAAATAAGGGGGCCGGCGCACACGTCTGGACCTTGAATGTGACTGTGACTGGTCGAGACTGGCTTGCAGCCTGTTGAGCAGCAAAGCGTGCGACTCAGCGAGACTTTTGAGTGGTACCGCAGGCGGGCATGTGGAATAATAAATAGCCACTCTTTGCAGTACCTTCCTGTGCCGCCCCTCCCCTCGTCGGCTCTCCCAACCTCCACAGTGACGAGACTGCAAGGCAGCGTTGAACGATTTAAGGTTCTCCCAACTTTGACCAGGTCGACTGTCGACAAAACTATCAACATGATCTTGACCGATCTCGTCTCCGTGATATTCCGCCTGGCGGAGGTGCGCTCTTCACCTGAACAACACCCAAAGCCACACTCGGACATGTCTGCTGACCTTTCATGTAGCTGGCCTTTGCTGCCATCGTCGCTGGTATAACCGGGAACCACCTGCACGCGAGCCGGGGACAGTCGTCCTGGACACTGGGCCGCTTTATTTACACCGAGGTGGTGGCAGGGCTCTCCATCCTGCTGGCACTCCTCTGGCTGCTCCCCTTCTCCGGCAGCTTCATCCACTGGCCCGTCGACCTCGTCATCTCGTTCTGCTGGTTCGCGGCCTTTGGCCTGCTGGTGGACTGGCTGGGCGGCAGCTGCGGCGACACCTTCGACTGGAGCGGCCTCGGCTTCCGCGGCAACAACTGCGGCTCGTGGAAGGCCGACGAGGCCTTCGCCTTCCTATCGGCCATCTGCTGGCTTGTCTCAGCCCTGATCGGCATCTACTGGGTGCGCCGCCATACCGCGAGCGGGACGGAGCCCGCCCGAAGGAGGCGTTGGTTTATGAGCCGCTCGCGAGTTTAAGCTGGAGGCCTAACTGGGTTGACGTGTGACGTTGTTGGCGACAACTATTGCTCATCTGTCCTCCTGGCGCCTTTCTGGAACTGTATACGGATTTGAATCGCTTCCGACCTCAAAGTGTTGGCTAACTCGGACTTTTGCTACCGCCAAAGGAAGAGTTTCTGCCACACATCCTTGATTGGGCTGCAATGAAGCAGGGCCCCGGACCTAATGTTCCCTTGAATGTCTTTGGATTCCACTGGAAGGATCTTGCTGGCTGTTCTGGAGTGAGTTTTTGACACGAGTTTTGGAAGGAATGATACCATATGTGCGAGGTGTAAAGGTTGATACCCTTACTTGATACCACTTTAATAATGGCAAAAACCTGTACTGAGCGAGTAGCTTTCAGTGAAATCTCTAAATTCGAAATCCAAGTTACGCTTCCCCTGACTTGTCTGCTGCAAAAGTATGTTATTATTAAGAAGTTTGAAGAACCAAAGCCAGCCAACCAATCTTGGTTGGTGCCTGACTGCCTGAAGACACTTGCAACTACCCAAAGTGGAATCAGGAACTTGTACTCTTGAAGGCGCACAGTCACTGGGCACATGCTCTTGACTACTGTTTGGAAACGGCGAAAGACATGCCGTGTTTGTCCATCGTCACTCTAGCTTGAGCTTGGGGGCTTTTCAGTCACTTGACGTTATCTATCGTTATCGTTTGAGGACCGACTGAAGAATTTCATTCACTAACCCCCACCAACCGCCATCATGTCTTTTCTCTCCTTCCTGAGCTCCTTTCTGCCCACACCTCTTGTCTCAGGCAACACCGACGAGCCCGAGGACGTCGCCGCCATGGACGAGTCCGACAAATTCCCTCAATTTTCCAGGCTGCCCGCCGAGTTGCGCCATATGATCATCAAGGCAGCAATCTACGAGCACGAGGAAGCGATACATCGCGTCGTATTCCTCGACCCATTGGCCTGCCGAATCTCCCCAACAAAGGAGCTCGCGGCCATGCCCTCCCCGCTCCTGTTCGTCAATACCGAGTTCCGCACTCTCGCACTTGAAGTCTACGTCAAAGTCGACGTATTTGGCCTCGGCGCCCCGTTGGATGACCAATACGGGGATGAAAGTGAGTGGTACATCGTGCCAGAACGCCGTGAATACTTGTTCTACAGCCATCATCTCGGCGAACAAATCCACGAAGAGGTGGATGATGACGGCGTGCACAAGGTGAGACCATTCTTCAGAAGTGGCCACTTCTCATCCAATCAATCCAGACTCTAACTGACCGCAACTAGGGCTGCCTGTACATCAATCCCGAGAAGGACACCTTTGTCACCGGTATCCACCCCCGTCAGGTTGCGCTTACGTCTATGTACCGCTCCCTACCCGACGAGCCCAACCCACCTTGGAGGATCCCTCGGGATTTTGTCACGGGCCAGCTCCAGGAAGAAACCTGTGCCAAAATAGCCAAGATCCGGGAGCTCGAGTGGGACCTCGATGATAGGTGCCTCTCCTGCGGTACGTGCTTGCTCTGTGGCCTCAGTCGCCGCCCGTGCTGCACAGAGAACTTCTTCGATTTCGATGAAAGGGGAGCGGAGTGGGAGCCACTCTACAGAGGGGACGTCTTCACCGGCGTTGAGACCTTCGGTTTTTACCTAATGGTCTCCCCAGACGACATGCAGGAGTTTCTTTCGGACATCGTACTCATGGGTGGCAAGGCATGTTTGGAGGAAGAATGGCAGAGGAGGTATGTGGAGTTTGATCTGACACGACTTCAGGAGTGATGGATTTGAGGCATTTGCGTCGCTACGGCCGTGCCACCAAGGACCAAACCGCAGATCAATGTCGCTACTCCGGATTGTCGAGACCATAGTCTGCGTATTGACCAATCGAGTATCGCCTCATTGCTGCACGCATCGCCTTGAACAATCGAAATCAGATCAACCTTTGACGTGGTAAAAAGCTGTGAGATGTGTGTATTCAGTTCCAGCCTTGGAAATCCTCAGCCGAACCAGAAGTCGACTCAAGTTGCTCCACGTGTTACAAAAACTCCCTTTATGCTAGTGCCTAGGCAGAGAGTCGCCAGTGATCATTCTTTGACAAAGGTTTAGGTATACTTGTTCCGTCAAGCCATCCGCACACACTTTAAGAGGGGCAGCCGCATGCAAGTAGACGGCCGCCCAGCCAAGCTTTACAAGCTGACGAGGTCGCGAATCGAGTCAATGCGATAGAAGAAGCATTTCACTCCTAGCTTGATAGCTTTCGCAATAGGGCGAGACCACATAGTTACAAATTTGCATACGGATTGCATATGATGGCCGGAGTAAAAGGACGGACCCAGCAATCTGTCAGTACTACAATTAATTGAGGCGTTTTGTGGCATGTGTCTGTGAGATATTCGACATACTTACAAATGCTGGATAGAGGCCGACGGCTCATCCACCAACTGTTACGGGCGCGAGCATGATCGAGCAGAGCTCCGGGAAGGTGACAGACAGAGGGCACGGTCTCGAATAGCCCATGAGAAATATTCGCTGTTTCGTCTGACTCTTCCGTCGAGAAAGCGATTCACAATGTCTGGATAAACCATTCCACGTTCACTTCTGCAAGAGAAAAGTCTCTAGAGTCTCAAGGCGACTGTTCGATATTAATGCCATCAAGATCCACAATGGTCAAGTGAGTGAGGATTACCACATGGCGATGGGGCAAGTTGGTGATAATTTCATATGTTCTACTGTATCACCATTGAATAAAAATGAAGTTAGGACAAAGGCATGGGTATTGATATTAGGGATACTAATTAGGATCCATAAAACACTAATCATGGTGCAGGAACATCCATCTCAAAATCAAATCGCTATCCCGTTACACAGTCTTCCCAACAACGTGTGCCTCCTGATGAGAAAGTGATCCGTGCCTCTGGTCATGGCCATGGTGAGGGTCATTGTGCACAATGTCTGGGTCACCGACATGTTCGCGGAGCACAGAGGGAGGAACTTGGGCAGCATCCGTCGGATCCTTGTGGGCGACTGAAGAATTCCCAGTTCTATTCGAATGGTTAGTAACAATAATCCGTTGTCACCCGGCCAGGAGTCTCGGGTAGATAGTTAATAAAGAGTAAACTCACTAGAACTTACTGCTGGTAGGTCTTGTTGCCGCCAACTGTCTTGCTGCCGTCGAGATCAGAATCAACCCTTGGATCCGCCTTGTTCAAAAGGTCAGATTTATGCGGTCCTGCCGTGTTCGACGCCGGTCCTGGGCCGGCCCCGATGTGAGATGTGCCTGCATGTCCCGGCGCGTTCCGATGGTCGCGATCGCTGTCAATCCTCGGATCCGCGACGTTCGCTACTTTAGATCCATGCGATCCATGAGCACCGGCAGGGTCATTGTAGCCTGTCGTTCCAGGCCCAGCATGGCTCATATTTCCTACTCCTGAGTGGCCGGTCGAGCTAATTCCACCGGTGTGCGTGCCGGTAGATCCCACTCCAGAGTGACCTGTAGATCCCACTCCAGTGTGACCCGTAGAGCCTACTCCAGAGTGACCCGTAGAGCCTACTCCAGTGTGGCCCGTAGAGCCTACTCCAGTGTGGCCCGTAGATCCCACTCCAGTGTGACCCGTAGAGCCTACTCCAGTGTGACCCGTAGATCCCACTCCAGTGTGACCCGTAGAGCCTACACCTGAGTGCCCCGTAGAGCTTATGCCAGTGTGTGTGCCGGTAGATCCAACTCCAGCCGCACGATGATCGGCATCGGAATCAATCCTCGGGTCCACAGCATTCCCAACACGGCTATGAGGTCCATGCGTTCCCGTCGGATCGTCGTAGCCCGTCACATGACTGCCACTGGTTGGGCCTGTGTGAGAAGTGCTGCCCAGCCCAGATGCTCCAGTATGGGTGCCCGCATGAGTGCCCGTGGAGCTAATGCCTCCTGCGTGGCCTGTCGATCCAACTCCCGTCGTGCCGGTATGCGTGCCGGTCGCCGGGCTTGAGTGCTGTTAGCTCTTGAATACTTAGATCCACAGGAAAAAGGCAGCTTACTTCGTGCCGTGCGTTCTCTCCGGCTGCTCGTGAGCCTTGTCGGAGTGGAGGGCGTCCTTGACTTTGTTGATGATTCCAGACATGTTGGTTGTTGTTTGTGTTATTTGTGAGGTTGCTTGGGGTATTAGAGTAGATTGTCTTTGAGTTGAGAGTAGATGAGGGTATCAAAAGCGAGACTGTTGTTGAGATTGTGGATTGAATGATGATTTTGTTGTGGGAGAAGGTGAAGGGGAAGTTGGCTAGTTATATAAACACCGAGCGTTGGCTTCAGGATAGTAGGAGGTACCACCAGCTTGCTTTGGCATGGGCGATTCCCATTGCATCATATTGAGCTCAAGCTGGAGGCCAACAAACGGCAGGAACAGTCTGGGGTACAAGGTACCCACTTCTCGTTTGCTTGTCTCAAGGCAAGCAAGCAGTCTCATACATGTTTACCTGCGTTTTCAAGACTGCTAGCCTCTTGGGCCGGACATGGTGCTTCACACCCCGCAGTCGTCATTCTACAGGAGTGCGCGAGTACCTGAGTACCCCCAACAATGGCTGGCACGGTCACCCGACAAGAGATACGTACCCTTGTGAGGAGATGTTGCACACCGGGACAGACATTCCGTCATCTCGATGGGCTAGTCAGCCAGAGCTCCGTTCAGAATCCTGGCAGGGAAGAAGACAAGGCAGGGGGCAGGGGGATGCGGCCAAGTAAACAGACGACAAGGCCAACAGGCTGACAGGTCACAGCTCAACGAGCATTTGCACCGGACTACCGCTTAGAGAAACCCAAAGCAGGCTGATGGACAGTCTGGCAGGGTACAGTTTTGAACTTCTGCTGTGCCTTCTGACGTGTGCCTTTGACTGCGCTTTGCCTGCTTGCTCGCATCGGGGGCCAAGACATGACGGCGGAACGGCCCAATGTCACAGCCAACTTTGTGCTAGCAAGGCAAAGTTGGCAACAGGTACCGGCCTGCTTGAGCCCGACATCCAGCGTCATGAGGCGCCACAAAGACGCCTCGCGTCCTGCGACCAAGTGGCAAGGGGTATGTGATCGATTGGGGAGATGTGACTCCACGAGCTAATCTGATGTGTCCCGTTTTCAGGTCGAGACCATCCTTTCTGGCCTGGGCTGCCTGGCTGGCCTTGATCCGTAGGGCTTTCGCCTGAGACAAAAGCGGCGCGGAAGCAAAGGCAATGACGATGATGCACGTCGCGTAGGGTTAGCCCGCGAGCTCTAGGGGAAGCGATCAGCCGCTAGACCCCACCACGTGTGCAGAAGCGAAACAGGCCATTTCATTCATTGGGATTGGGAAATCGAAGGGAAAGAATGGAGAGGGAATAGGGAGGCGACGGGCTGACGATATCTCAGGTCAACCTTCTTGCGCTGCTCTGTTACTGGAACGGGAAATACAGCTGCTGGGCTTGACAGCCCGTCGTCGTCAGTATGAACGAAGGCCGGGGTCATGTCCTGCAATGCAACCCAACCGACAACAAACCTTCGGGAACGTCGATCACCCACCGTGGCGCAGCACAGCCACTCCCGAGGGGTAGGGTACCTGTGGCGTGAGCTCCAATTCCCCACGCAGGAACTCCCCTTGCTCCCCTAGCAGCTCCTTAATAGTGTGTGCATGTAGTGTAGCAGCTACGTAGCCCAAGAACCTGGGCTAGCAGGTTGGCACGCCAATCTCCCCCCGAGCTTCCAACTTCCTCACACTCACGTCATCAGCCGACGTCAATCGAGATGATCAATGTCGCCCGCCAAAAGCTCCCAATGTAGCGGGACTTAACCATGCGATGCGTATATCGGAAGGTCTAGATCTCGAGCCCTGCCTGATCTCCTGCCCTCGTGACAAGTCGCCAAAGGACTCCAGGCACTGGCTAACCCCCAGGCACGTAGTGTTCTAGCCAATTTCCGCCACTGACGAGGTCGACCAGCCTACGCCCATGCCTGTTCGGTCTCCCGGCCCGGCAAGATCTACATCACGTCACCTGTGTTTTGGCGACGGCAGGGGAATATGAGACTATCGCGAGAGTGTTGTTACAGTGGACTACCATGGCGGAGCAGGGGCGATTGCGCTGAACAGGCGGCAAGCTTGTGCCGAGCACCAGCCCACATGTGCACTTGGCCAGGAAGACCACGTTGACATTGATCGTACAAAGTATTCAGCCATACGCCAGTCCTGTGAGACAAACGACATAAGTTCCCCGACTCCGTTGCAGATCATGCACTCTTTGACATCCAATTGTGAAGAATTTGGTGAAAGGTGTCATACTTATTTGTGGCTAAGTCTCCTGGACCCGAATGCTACACAGAAGATCGCCGTCCGGCCATCCAAGGCTGCCTAGGCCATGGATAAGCCGAACCCCAGGGACCTGCGCGACTTCCGGGCTGCCGGGCATGAGATGGAAGCCGGTCTTGATTTTGCAATGTCCGCCACGAAAACAATCCAAGCATATTCTTGCGCCAGCGTGGATGTTTGTGGAACTTCCGAACCTTTTGTGACTACATCTCTTGCTTGGCTACTTCGACAATCTTTCCTTCAGTCATCCGGTCCCGTTCGAGCAACAGCTGGGCCAAACATAACCATTTTCACAGATCGTTGGAACGTAGAACCAAGAAGGCTACTATGGCCAATTCGCGATTTCCGAATGGCTGCCCCCCCCCCTCCGGCCGAGTTGATTAGAGCCGGGCTCATCAGCGAGAGCAGCCACTTGTTTGAGAGCACGGGGAGGCCCGACACGGTATTGTTGGGCAAGACTCGACTTTGCGGTTGGAAGGCAAGGCACTTGACCGGTTGTCATGGTGTGACAGACGTCTGACAAGACGCACGTTCTGCCCGACTATCCAGAGCACACAGGCTCGTTCATGTGCGTTCCCGCCTCTAACGCCTGAATGCTTGGGTACGGCAATCTATTTTTTTTATTGACCGAGCTTGGTCATACTCGTCCTCTCTGTAATAACTAACATCACGCTCTTTTACATGTAGCGTAGTGAAGGTCATCGTTGAGTTAGAAGATGAATTGAGAGACAATGTTCACGTACGAGTAGTATGCATGGGTGTGCCCCAGATCCCCAAACATTTCCATGGCGGTCTATGACGGTCAGGACGACTGCTTCCAACAGGCTCTTCGAGACTTCTCATGCGATCATTTCAATAAAAACAAGTCCCGAAAAAGAGCAAGCCTATACACGTAAGATCCCACGTCACAGTTCTTGTCATCGAATGTTATCACGTTGGTGGTTAGACAGGTTAGGTTGGAAATGTGTACCATAGAAGGCTGTGTAGGGATGAAATGATTCTCGTGCACACAAATTTTGTGAAGTTCTGTAGGCTCTTGACCTAGAAAAGTGCTTGGTCCCTATAGCTCAGACAGGAGATAACTGAACATCAAAAACACTCAGTGCAGGAAGTAAGACATAGGACAGGGAAACTCGCTGAATAGCAAGATTTGATTCGACGACAAATGAGGATAACGATTCCGTAGGAAATCTTTTGCGATTGATGCGGTATCCTCACTGAAAGCCCTAATTTCGAGTGCTTCAAGACTTCTGGTGGCTTAAGTCGTCACTCATAAAGCCTGCCCTAAACTAGTGGTGCAACTTCAGGGGCGCGGCCCACGCCAACCATGCCAACAGATTCTTTTCCTGGATTCGGCAAGCCCAAGGAACGGTTGTTATAAGTATGTCAAGCCCACCAAGGGGTCAAAGACATCTGGCCCTCTGGTCCGCAACCCCATGATCATTCCGACCAACCCAGTGATGGTTAGCGCGAGGGACGAGAGCACCACTATAATCACATAGGTGTAGTCGGCTTCTTAGATGGCGTGCTTCTGTGTGACCAACGCCTCGGTAGAAGCACCAACGAAGGGAGCACCGCTGTCAACAATATTCCAGACATATTCTCCGCCTCCGAAGTCGATGTTTCCTGAAACATTGTATTCCGCCGCCGACGCAAAAAGACCGTCTGCGGGAATGTGAGGTGGTCCGTAATCCATAGAGTCAACGCTGGGCAATGTACCGGCGAACCCACAAAAAGAGTAGAGTAGGTGAAAAGCCGAGTTCAGGAGCCGAGTAATCCTTCCAGACAACACGTCCGGTCCTATGTCTGATAGCTTGGGCCAGTTGGCTTCCGTGATGTTGTACATGGCATTTGCGCCGGCGGCTCACAGGAATTGTGGATGTGTCCAGATGTCGTTCAAGAAGAGTTCCAGCAAGGTAGGACTCCCCATTCTTTTCCCGTTCGCCTCTGTCAACATGTCTAGTGCAAGTCCTCCTATCAGGGGTATTAGTCACACAATTGGCAATCTATGTTATCTCGGCAAAGAACCCTAAGATCAGACCCATAGTAGTAATATTATACTTCTACTACAAAAAACCTATACTAGCTATAAAAAAATAGCTACCTAGGAGAAAGAAATAAAAAAAAGAAAGAGTAATAATTAGTAATTCTTATTTTAAATATACTACTCCTTACTAATACTTATACCCTACTTATATTATATATATTTATTTACTTTATTTATAACCCTTAACCCTAATAATTTAATTATTCTTACTCTTATAAGAAATAAATTATTTAAGATACTAGTATAATACCTAATATATAGCTTTTATATTTATATATTAGTATTATTATATTA
>JADAZS010000130.1:0-142882 GCA_014872975.1 Diaporthe citriasiana | reverse complement strand
TAATAGTTATAAAAGCTATATAATACCCCTGGTTTCTCTCTATTTTATTAGTAAAGGTTTTTCTTTTTAATAGTATAAGTATCCTTATTACTATTATAATCTTTTAAGCTATTATAGGTAGTTACTTATACTCCTTTTATAGTCTTTATAGGTTTATATTATATACCTAGAGTTTATAACTTTTTCCGGAAGAGATTTCTAACTTCCTAATATATAAGGTTTCTATTTACTACTTTTTATTTTTATATTTACTAAAAGGTGGTTACCTATATTAGTATTATACCCTATATAACTTATAATAAGTCTGGGACTTATATAATTATTTATCTTACTTTTATAATTTCTTATTAGGTAGCTCTAGATATAGTGGTTTCTTATTTATTAATCTAAGCCGGGATTTCTTATAAGTTTCTTGGTAGTTTTAAAGTATTTTTATAGAGGGCTCTTATTTATAATTAGTTATCTACCCGTAAAAATCTATATCTTTACTGGAGGTTTATATACTACTACCAGAGTGGTAGGCTGGGTAGGTAGTAATTTAATTTATAATTAGGAGCTACTATCTAGAGTACTTATTTACAGAGCTTTTAAATAATAGTTTATTTCTTGGTATACTCCAGCTTTTCTAATTTATATCCTTAAAGGTTAAGATTATATATCTTAAGACCAGCTTTAATTAGGTTAAATAGTAGCTAATAACCCTATTATTTCTCTTAGATTATATTGGTATTATCCGGTTTAATATTAGATCCGCTTAGTATTTATAAGATTATACCTTAAGTAATAGTAACCGTCTTATTATATTTCTATAGGTGGATATCGGGTTTTTATGGCTTTAAAAGGAGGTTTTTATAGTGGTAAATATAGTATTTAAGTCTATAGATTTTAACTTGTAATTTAAATTTATAATCCTAGTTATATTATTTTTCTGGTTTTATAAGGAAGATATTTTAGGTCTTATAATTGGTTTCTTTAGTTATTTTATATAGCTTAAGACGATAAGACTTTTAATTATCAGATTTTATAACTATTTTTTATAGTAGAATTCTTGTAGTATATAGTTAATTCTAATTATTAGCATAATAATCTATTATTATTCTCTATCCTAGTTTTAGTATATTACGGGGGCTGGTTTTATCCCGTAAATCTTGGTACCTAAGGTATTTGCTATAGGTGGAATGATAAATTTACCGTTTCCCCGTAAATTTACGGTAAATTGCCTTATTATAGTAAATTCACGGTAAATTTACTATGGTACTGTCTAATCACAGTATATTTACCGTTGGTTAGATCTAATAACTAGTATTATAATAGTAGTAAGGGTGTTATTTTAGAGTATAGCCAGCTGGCTACCAGCCGGTACTAGCTGTAGATAATTTAATTAGTAGTAGGCTACACTTATACCTTTAGCGCTTTGGTGCCTATAGTGTAGTTAACCACTAAACCAAGCAAGTAACTTATATACCACTTTGACCCTTATAATTATAAAGTAAGCCCACTGATAATAACCTTCTTAATTACCCTTTTAATTATAAACCCTCTTAATTTTAACTTTTCTTCTTAATAAATACCCTTTCTTGCCGCTAATAATAATATTATATAAGAAGAAAAAAGCTACTACTAGTATTATAAAAAGAAAGAAGAATAATTTTACCTATTAGATTATATAGTAATAATATTTATTTACTAAATAACTATTACTTTTAGGTAAATAGTATATTTAAGCCGGTTATAAGCCACAGTAAGCTAATTATAAGGAGGAATATATAATTTCTTAAGTAATCTTTTTATACTTTAAAGATAAAGATAAGTTGTAGATATTTAATAAGGATCTCTTCTTTAAGTTTAAGGAGATCTTTAATGGCTAGGTAAAAGTAGATTACTTCTAAATAGTTAATTGGAAGACTATTTAAAGGCTATAGAAAACCCTTTATTACTATAATATTTATACTAGGGATAGTAATAATAACCTTAAAGTAATTATTAACTTTAATTAGGTATATAAGTTACCTAAATAGCCTTAAGATAAGCTAATAGTAACCTCTTTTAGCTAAAGATTATAAATATACAAGAAGAAGAAGTAATAAATTACTAAGTAAGCTAAGAAGCCTATTACTACCAAGAAGGCTATAAAGAAAAAAACTACTAGAAGTAAGTAATAAAGCTATTTGCTTAATTTATATATAATAAAGTAATGGCTTTAATACCTAGGGAAGCTTCTGATTGGCTGGGAAGTAAGTGATAAAGCTTTGAGTGATAAAGTAAGTAATAAAGTAATTTAAGTGTAATTTGAGTGATAAAGTATTTCAAGTAACTACTATCACATAACGGCTTTAACACCTAAGGGAACACTCTGATTAGCTGGGACAGATAGAAGAATATTTATATAGTATATATAATTTGGAGGAAATATATTTTTTAGACTATAATACACCCATATAGTAGAAAACTACCAGTATTATAATAGCAGTAGGGGTATTACTTTATTATATAGCCAGCTGGCAGCTAGCCGGTACTAGCTATAGATAGCTTAATTAGCAGCAGGCTACACCTATACCTTTAGTGCTTTGGCACCCACGGTATAGTTAACCACAAAGTAACCTATATACCACCACTTTGACCCTCACGATCGTGAAGCAAGCCTACCGACAAAGCTGATGGTTTCCTATAATACCCTATAATGGACGACGCTACTCCTAGGCATGAATTAGGAGGACACTCCACAGGACATCATTTGTTTTACGAGGGATCTGGCACTCGCGACAGCTCTGATGGCTCAAGCTTTGCGCTGCTTACGGAGGCATGAAACGTTTGGTATCCCTGCGGGCTGTGTAAAGCGCAGTGGATGTCCAGAAGCCGCCCCGGCCACGCGTTCGGTGTCTCGAGACGAACATAGACGACTCAAGAAATCAGATGGAAGACGCACTGGCAGTGACTACTGTGTACCATCCAGGGCCCAGACCAATCCAAGCAGAGGCTGCATAGCATAGCTCGGGGCATGTACTCGCAGACAGGTAACGGTTGTGGTGGGCAGACAAGAAGGCACATGCAAAACATCTGTGCAAACCATAGAGGGTGACATGACAGGCTTGGGCGATCTATATCGACGATGGATCAACCGAACAAAACAATCAGATTGACGAACAGCCAGCAAGCCAGCCAGCCAGCCAAGCAGGTTGTCTGAAGTTTAAGGCCCGAGATTGCCGTCTGGGGTAAGCTGAGGTGGTGAGTGGGGTTGGGGGGGGGGGGGCGGGATCTGTGCCGCTGTCAAACAATGATGATGAAACGCTAGCCCTCCTTTCCTTGCCCAACCGAAATGAGGAGGACGCAACAGAGCAGCCGCAACAGCCCTTTCCAGACAGCATCACCGACGTCAGGGCAAGCCCGAGGCTGAGAGAGGAACCTTCCATTCATCCAAGTTCTTCTCCCTGGTCCATGATCCCTGGTTCCCTGAGATCGTCACCCTCAGCCTTGTCACATTCAATCTGTCCACCCCGATTGATTCTCGGACCCTCTGCAGCCACCGCTCTGTTGCCCGTGTGTCTGGAGTGTCAACACACCTGTGCCCTTCGTCGCAACCCCTGACTTGTTTACCGACCAGGATGAGCCATCGACAGTTTCCACAGCCGCGATAGTTTCCTCCCTCGGCCCCGACCTCCCGACATCACAACTCATGGCTGACTCCGGCGCGGCTGCAGCCAACGCAGCTGCTGACAAGTCTTCCGGCCCTCCCAACCCTTCCACGTCGCCGCAGAAGCACCCCAGCCCGGCAATCCCCCTGGGCCTGCAAGAAGCCGCCCTCGACTCCCCGACCTTCCGATGCGTCGCCCTCCATTTCGCCGAGCAGGTTGACCAAGTCGAGCGCTGGCTCGATGGGTACATGAAGTCATGCTCCAAGGTCGTCCACGACATCCTCGCCCTTGAGGAAACCATCCAGGGCTTCCTGGGCAAGACAATGCCGCCCATGGCAGTCACAACGGATGGGCCTATCGACCCAGACTATACGATGCTCGCGCTGAGGAGGAGCAGCGACGGCCAGCGGGAATGGTGGAGCCAGATCCTGGCAGTCATGCGCCGCATGGACAACCTGACCGTCGAGCCAGTCCGCTCGTTCCTGATCGGCGAGCTGAAGACATTCAAGGAGACGAGGAGGACGCTGGAGACTACACAGAAGGTGTTCGATACTACGCTTGCACGCTACGTCGCGCAGAGCAAGACAAAGGAACCATCATCGCTGCGTGAGGATGCCTTTGCCGTCTACGAGACCCGCAAGGCCTACCTCAAGGCATCTATGGACTTTTGCCAGCTTGCACCGCAGATCCGCTTCTCCCTCGACAAGTTGCTTGTCCGCATATCCGTCGACATGTGGCGGGAGATGAAGCGATGGCGTGACAGCTCATACGCCTCTAACAAGTACGCCCAGGAGATGGACCGCGTCCGCGGATGGTCCAGGGAAATGGAGGCAAGCGAGGCTCTGTTCAAGCGCGAGTTGCAGGCCGCGAGGCGGGACGTTGGCGAGAACGCGGTGGCCTCCTTTAAGCCCTCTCGCGAATTGGAAGACTATAACATATCAACAGTCGCCTTTCTCGGCTCCAGGGGTCCCGTGAACGTCCAGGTCAAGGAAGGGGGTGCTGTCGTCTCGGAGAAGCAAGGTTGGCTCTTCCTCCGGACCATCACCGGAAAGCCTGCCAGGACGAACTGGATAAGGCGGTGGTACTACTGTCGAAATGGCATCTTCGGGTGGCTAGTGCAAGGGCCGCAGGGTGTTCTGCAAGGCGATGAGATTGGCGTACTCCTATGCGGCGCGCGCCCCGCGGTCTCAGAGGAACGGCGCTTCTGCTTCGAGGTGAAGACCAAATCTCAAAATATCATGCTACAGGCCGAGACCCAATCGGAATTGGAGCAGTGGATTGAGGTCTTCGAGATTGCCAAGAAGCAGGCGTTCGATGCGAGTGCGGCTAGAGATGCCAGCACACTGCCCGGAGGAATTGATCCCGCATTCGCCATCACCCCGCCTACTATCCCTGAGTTCTCCGCCAAGTCTCTGGAGGGCTTTGAGGACGGCACGGAGCGATCCAACACGCTGCCGGTGCCTGGAAGTGACTCAACAGCAGGGCGGTCCTCGTTCGACGTAGGCTCCGCGCCACGCCGCTCCGTCACAGGATTGGCACGAGACATTGCAAGAGATCTTCCACGAGAGGAGGGCGAAAGTGGCAGAGAGCATGCAGCACGCATCATGCAGAGGTTGGAACTACATCGCAAATTACCGCTCGGGCGTGGCGAGTCATCAGGTATCGCCGGCCTAATTTCTGCCAGTTCCAACCTCCTGCCTGGATATGCTGCCTACAACCAATCTGTAACAAACCTTGGCCGTTCTCTGCCAGCCTTACAGCCCATAAGCGAGATGAACGGTAGCAGTCTTGCGCCCCCCACGCTGGCTAAAGCCCCCACGGCGACATATCTAAGCAAGACAGCCTTGTCTGTGAGCGCTGAACGATCCGTCACCTCGGAAACCAGTCACAGCCTGAGCTTACCAACTGCTGTCGTTGCCAACTACTGGGGCAGTATCCCCTGGAGTACGCTGTACCCGCCCAGGGAGGATGATACGACGCATCTTAGATTGGACGACGACCCACTGCTCTCGGCGAACGCGCAGACGCTTCCTGCTAGCGAAGTCACCTCCAACCAAGGCAGCCACGCACCATCGACTCTCCATCGGAAGACCCTGAGCGCCGGGGGTAATGCCTCCGACTTTAGAGCCCTGGAGAAGCCCACCGGCGAGACGTTCCCTCCGAAGTACCCCATCGAGCTCAAGGCACATCATCCACAGTTCAGACTCTTGTTTCCGAATGTGTCACTTGATGAGAAGCTGGTGATGGTATTCAACGCTGCGTGGACGAGCACTTCGTTCGAGGGTTCCGGTAGCAACCATGGTATCATGGGCAATGGCCGCATCTACGTCACTTCTGACAGCATGTATTTCTACGGTCACCAAATGGGTTTGGTGGTCGCCTACACCCTCAGTTTAGACATCATCTCCGAGGTGACAGCGGCTCCAGGCAAGGACTGTGACTTCTTGTTTCTGCATCTCAGCCACAAGATGAGCACCGATGGGTTAACGCGCATCACCATCAAGACGTTCCTGATGGACCTAGGACTTCTTCACTCCCGGCTGAATCTCCTCATTGATGATCTGCAGGCTGAGGAACCAATGGAAGTCCCGGAAGTCATTGCTGCGCTCCTGAACTTGGAGAGCGACGAATACGAGAAGAAGAGCCCTAGTGCAGAGAGCTGGGAAGAGGTTTCGCCTAATACCCCGATCGATGATGGCACCGCCTCTGGCAGACCGGTCTTTAAGGGTGGCTACGGGGCCAGAGATAGGTCATCAAGGCAAGTGCGGAAACCGGTTCCCAAGTTCCAGCTCCCAGTACACCCAGTCGTGTACGAGCCTGAGGGCATGGGGGAAGCGGTCGAAGAGCGCCACTTTGAGATCAGCGCAAAGGCATGCTTTCACGTCCTGTTCGGCGACAAGTCGTTCATCTTCCCCAAACTCTACTTCGAGCGGCGCGCCAAAGAGATCGCCCAAGGCCCGTGGCAGCTAATTGACCATGGCAAGATGAAGCGAGACTTCAAATTCAAGGTCGATTCGGTCGGCTTCATGGGGCGGGCCAAGCACGGCGAGGACGTGTCCGACTTTCAGCTCATTGACGTCTTCAGCGACCACATCACCTACCTGGTCACCCACGTCAAGACGCCCTGGCACCTACCTCACTCGCACGCGTTCAAGCTGATCACCAAAGTCGTCATCACGCACGTGGCCAAATCCAAATGCAAGCTTGCGCTGTACACCAAGGTGGAGTGGTCTAAAACGCCACCTCTGTCCAAGGCCCTCGTGCAGCGACAGGCTCTCGAGGACGCACGGCGCGACGCGGAAGAGCTGGCGGAGGTTGCGACGGACCAGGTGCGCAAACTGGGCTCGCACAGTCGCACGAAGAGGGCGATCCAGGTGTATGGCAATATCGGGGGCCAGCAGCAGGTGGTGGTGTTCACCCCTGGGGATGCGTCGCAGACGAGCGAGGCGGGGTTCAAAAAATCCTCGCAGATGATCCAGCCACGAACGCTGACGGAAATGATGTTCGAGACGGTGAGGAGCTTTATGGAGAGCGTCGCGACGAGCCTGCTGATGTGGACCTTTGCGGGTGTGCGAAAAATCTTCAGCGTTGTGACGGCGCACCGGGTGATACTGGTCGTACTGGCTCTTAGTGTCCTCACGAATCTTGCATTTACGGGACGTGAGGGCTCGACGTGGTGGACAGAGAGAAGCGCGGCAAAGTTCATGGGACGGATGGGTGTGGGTCCCAATGTCTTGATGAGCAAGGCAGTCTACATTGCGGACCTGGACGAGGCGGCCCTGTCTTCGGTAGTCGCGGCTCCCGACGGAGATAGCGAATGGTAAGTTGGTGCTTGTGATGTCCAGTCACAGGACCAGTCATTAACAAGATGATACACTAGTTACAACACGTTCCGCCAGATTCTGAACACGACGGCCCTCGACTCGTCGTACGAGGAGGCCGGTGCAGTACTAAGCTCGAGCACCAGCAAAGCCACGGCCCGGCAATTGCGGCGCACCCGCCAGCGACTCGGGTCGTACCGCCACGACTTGCTTGTCGCAATGCGGGTTGTGAACAAAATCGAGAAGGAGATGATCCAGAGCGAGTGGGAGAATTGGCTCGCCGACGAGAATCTGCGGTGTGAGCAGATCAAGATGATGCTGTCTGAGAAGGCTAGTAGCAGCGGCGGCGGCGGCAAAGCGACGATGAGCGCTGCAGCCGTCGGTGGCGACGGGGAGAAAGTCATGCGACCCATTGATGAGAAGAGAGTCGAGGCCCTGACGCACTGGCACGCCGAGTACTGCGGGAGCTGCAAGCTGGAGAAGGATATGGCACTGGCGAAGAGGATGAAGATGGTGGATGTGTAGAAGGAGGTGTTCTTGTGCGCTTTGAATGGGACTGGTGTAATGGCAGGTAGAATGGGAAGACGCGTACATAAATAAGTACACACGGGCGGGCACATACGTGTGGATATTCATATGGGAAGGGAGGCATCAGGAAAGCTGGGTGAACTTGGGTCTGTATTGCATTGCGACTGTTGTTGATAGGCTTTTCTTATTCTTCTTTCCTTTCTTTCTACTTTTTATTCTTCTTTTCGCCGACGTCTTTGTGCATGCAACAGCGCTAATACACAGATACCCGTGCGGCCTAGATAGTCTTGATTAAACACGGTTTGTTCTCTTGGAGGCCGCTCCCTCACTTTCCACGGTGTGCTCGTGTGACGAATTTCTCCGGACTACATGGTTAGTCTTTTTGGGGAGCATTGGCTCCGGTTTCCCCTGGCCTTGTAGATCTCGAACCAACTGACGTCTGTCAGCGTTCTAGTGTAGCCCGAGCGCCTGGGCCAGGGGAAAAGCAGGTAGGTGGGGGAAGGAGGGGGGGGGGGTGGTAGTTCGGAGATGGTTTCCAGTTAGAGGCGAGCTCGAGCTGAGCTGGGACAGGTCTCTGGTTGAACAGGGATGACGTCAGTAAACACATATCTCAGACGGACAAAGGCAGAGCGAGGCGGCTGCTGCAGACGGTCATGTTTTCTTGTTCTTGTCTCCCACTCCAGCACCAAAACCTGACAGACAGAAAGACACATAGGGAGCAAATTTCCAGGCTTAAGTTATGTGTATTTATCTAGCGGGACATTGAGTTGTTCTGTCACCAGCGCCCCAGTCTTACTACCTCGACCCACTCATGCCTTCATACGTACCCTTCATCACAGTATTCTGATAGCCTGGACTATCCATACGAAGCTATACGAAGCTATAACGGCGCAACACGAAGCAACCGCCGTTACGTGCAGGTTGAGCACTTCATAAGCCTCACATGCCGAGAGTCCAGAGAGGACATGACATCCTTGTGCCCCAGAGACCATCATTGCTAGCGAGAACTTATTGATCGTCAACTTGACCCCCCTCACCCTCATCCTTTCTGCAATCGAGAGGCCACCATGTCTCACCACGAGCCGCTCAAGGCTCTGGGGCCCGTTGACTGGACGGCAGTCACGGGCGACGACCTGAAGCATTTCCTGAACACGACCTTCCTCCATGCCCAGACAGTCGTCGACAGCATACCTGCAGCGACCAAGCCCCAGCAGGCCGGCCGCGCGAGGAGCCATACCGACAGTTCCGTCGTCTTCGACCCTGCGTCCCGCCACCACACCAATACCTCGGCAAGCGCGGATGCATCAACCGCCACCGCCGCCGCCCACGCCGCGAAGTTGCAGAAGGAGTGGAAGGAGGTCAAGATCCCCCCGCGCGACAATCCCTACAGCATGAGCGTTTATAAGCTCGCTGGAAAGGACGGCAGGGGCGCCTGGTTCGCCAGGCGGAGCATGCACGAGGGCATGTCCTTCGACAAGTTCAGGCTGGGGCTGGAGACGGAGTTTGGACATACCTTGCAGCACACCACGGGTCCTGGCACGGGCAACGTTAGAGGCATCGGCGCCGAGAGGAAGGCTGAGCATCTGGAATGTGACGGGGTCGGCCAGGTCGACGTGTGGCTACTCAATGCGCAGTTTCCAGGTCCCACCACGCCGAGGGACTTTGTCACGCTTTTCCTGACGGGAACCAGCGGCAGCAACGACAAGACCGACGGCAAGGGCCCGAGGCAGTTCATGGTCGTGTCGAAGCCCTGCAACCACCCCGAATGCGCGCCCCGGTCGGCGTACATTAGGGGCAGTTATGAGAGCGTGGAGCTGATCAGGGAGGTCCCTATCGAGAAGCCACTGCGGCGGGTGAGGTCTTCAGTTGACATGAGACGGGAGGATTTCCAGCTGCCGAGCCAGAAAACAGGTGGTGGCAAGGACATTGGTCAGGAAGCAGTCCTTCGTGCAGCTCAGAAACGAGCCGAGGCCAAGTCGGACGAAGGTCCAGGTGAGCGAGGCCTTTCGCGATCACTTACCGGTCTGCCGCCCCGCGACCGTAACGAGGATTCGGGGGCTACGAAGTCTGGAGAGGACACGGAAATGGCAATCGAGTGGGTTATGGTAACCCGGTCCGACCCTGGAGGCAGCGTGCCGAGATTTATGGTCGAGAAAGGCACCCCTGCTGGAATCGTGACAGACGCTGGGAAGTTTCTCAAGTGGCTGGAAACAAGAACCGAACAGAAACTCGAGGAGTCTCGCGCTGGAATACCCGAAGTACCCGAGGAGGAGTCTGAAAAGAACAACGCCGGCGAGGCGACGACACCTCGACCGTATCAACCTTCAACCAGCGTATCAAGACCGCCGCCGGACCGTTCCCAAGCAGCGGCGGAGGAAGATGTACAACCAAGTGGTTTCTACAATATGATCGCTGGCGCGATAGGCGCAGCCTCGTCTATGGTGACCTCGCGACTACCAGGTGTCGCCCACTCAACATCAGAACTCGATTCCGATCTCCAAGATAGTGGATCAGACTCGGACGAGTCAGAGGCCAGTTTCGCCTCTGCACAGGAGCCCGAAATCGAGACCCCCCTGGCCAAGGTCCTCTCGGGAGGGGATATCAGCTTGGGAGGAGGCGACATGGCGTCCATGCATTCCTCTAAGAGCGATGAATCATCCACCAAAGCCGCGTTATCGCACCACGAGAAGCATCTCAAGAAGCTGCAAGATCGGCACAAGAAGCTTGCGGAGAAGATGGCGCGCTCGCAGGAGCGCGCCTCACAGGGCAAGTCAAACCAGGGCGAAGATCAGCTCGCCAAGCTCAAGGAGAAGCACGAGAAGGAGATCGCCCGTCAAGAGGAAAACTACAGAAAGGAAGTCAAGAAGATGGAGGAGAGGAAGCTGAAAGAGGAGAAGAAGGCCGAGGAAAGGAGGAGGAAGCAGCAGGAGAAGGACGAGAGGTCGAACGCCGCCATGCAGCTTGAGAAGGTCAAGGTCGAGAGGGACATGGCGCTCAAACAGATCGACATCCTAAAGGACCAGGTTGGCGAGCTGCAGACACAGAACACGAAGCTTGTTGCACAGCTGGGCAAGCTGGGGGGCCTGGCTAGTACGAATGATTTGGCCACCAACGGAACGGCGCCATCGGTGGACGGCAAGCTGTCGACATCTTCGTCACAGTCAAAGTGACGCGGGAGCGAAGGAGTGAAGGAGTGGGATATTTGATGGTCCTGATCGATCAAGCATACGTGTTGATCGCATTTCCAACCCAAGCAACAAGCGTAGCTTTCTCATACCCTTTTCCATAGCATAGCAGACAGCATCTCTGGTAGCGCTGCGCTGTCACTTGTATATCAGAGACAACGATTGTTTTCTATGGCGCATTTTACTCGAAAGCTTCCCCCACGAGAAAAGTATGAAGAGTGTTACAGACGCACAAAGCTGGAGCGGATATAGTTCGCCAAGATACCTCAGCAGTTCAGCCATGCACGACACACCAGCAGCTCCTATGTGACAGGCTGCCTAGACTCGGTCCAGCGTAGAGAGCAGGAGCCCATGAAGCCTCGAAGCTTGTCCGATGTCCCTTACCCGCGCCAGGGTATCCGAAATCACGACACCTTCCTCGCCGAGCAACTCAGCCACGAGCTTCCCGCACACAAGGACACGGTGACACAAGGCAAACGCATCAGCCCTCGAAGCCCAACCAAGTGGGCCGTCGTCGTGCCTAACCTGCGCGACCAGTGCATCCAGGGCCTTCTCGACCCATCCCTTCAACGCGTCCAGCGAGCTGTCCATGACCCGCACCTCCCTGGCCACGCCATCATCACCTCCTGTCTGGTCGTAGTCCCGCGGCAGGGCCTTGAATACGCCGGCCCACCTCTGCGTCTCGCGGACCTCGTCTATGAACAGGTTCTGCTCCTCCACGGCGAACAAGCTCTCGTCCACCTCAAGCGCCTCAGAGAACAGCTGCTCTGGCGAAGTCCAGGCCACCAAGTCCTGCACGCCGATGTCAAGCGCGATCAGCGGGTCCCCGACCAGGCGGCAGGCGACGTAGGCCCTGAACTCGTGGGTGTGGCCGAAGTACTCCTGCAGCCACGAGAGCAGGGCGTCGGCTGCGTCGACCGCGACGAGTGGCTGTGGGGATCGCGCATGAGGGTCCGACGAGGTGACGAGCGCGGTAGCGGCGGCGCCGACGTCGCGGATCTCGTCGTCGTCATCGACGAGCGTGTTGTACAGAGCCAGCAGGAAGGGCAGGTACGCCGCGTCGTTGCCGGCGGCGGATCGCACGGCTGCCGCAAAAGACCTGATGGCGCTTGCGGCCGCCATGCGCATGTCGAAGGTGTTGCTGTCGTGCAGCGCGTCTGCGACGGTCTTGCCCCAGGCCCGCAGCCGCTGTTCGAACATGAAAAATGACAACTGCCCGTTGTGCGGGAGGGTCTGGATTGCCATCACGGGCCCTGAGGCGAGGAGCACGGCGTTCGCCAGGGTTGGGTTGATGCCGTCCAGGACGGATTGCTGGAAGGTCTCGAGTTCTTCTGGCGATGGTAGCTCCTGCAATTTCCCCTGGGAAATGTGATCATCCATCAGCTCGGCCAGGTTCGTAAGGGCCTGGGCGCGGGCTTCCGGCACTTTGGTGTGTGTGCAGAGTTCGAGATACATTTTGTACAGCTCGGAAGTTCGCGACTTGCCCCAGATCGCGGGAACGGCTTCGAGAAGCATGCATGCTGTATCTGTGTCCCGCCCGAGCGCATCAAACAGACAGGCCTTGACGCCTTCGATGCCTGTGAGCGCCGCTGCTTCCCGCAGAGACCTGATCCCCAGTCGATGCTCGAGAAGTGCTACCGAGGTGAAACTTTTCCTCCCTTGTGAGATTTTCAGAAGCGTCAATTGCTCAGCTTTACTAATATGAGCGTTCGTAGGAGGTGTGATCTCCCAGGTCAAGGTATGGACCTCGACAAATGCGGCCCAAACTTCAGAGCATATTGCGGCATCCATCTCGAACTGTTGTAGCAGCTGTCCGAGTGTCTTGATATCTTCCGCAAATTTTGTTAGTTGAGAGTCTCCGTCGAGCTCGGGTATGATTGTTTGACCGAGAAGTTGGCCTTCCTTTCTATCCATGGACGTTCTTTCTAAGAAGAACTTCAGTGTGAGAAAGGTCCCATGTAACGTGTTTGCCGATCCCCGTGCCCCTTCCAGCAGACGCTGGATTGAAGAGAGCCAACTTCCATTCAGGAGAAATGAGCATAAAGTCCGTGCGGCTATCTCGCGGACATGCCACTGTTGGCTGCCCAGGTACCTGACGATTAACTTGTACAACTCGTCGCGGTGAGATTCTGGAGGCCCAGCACGCCGGATAATGTCCAGTGCCGGGAAGACAGATTCGGCTGCTGAGCTTGAAGTCAAGGTCCCAGGTTCCATGGCCAAATGCCCTGACTGCAGAAGATTGAGGAGTATAGGCGGCAGAGATGGGTATTTGGTGTATGAGATGCGCAGCGTCTTCCCGTCCCACCCAGCCTCCAGAGCACTCTTGCTCTCTCCGGTGCCAAAAATACTGTCCATCAAGCTACGCAGTAGCAGGAGCGCGCAGTTTCTGATTGCCCAAACCTCTGATTTCAAGCTATTGGTCGCGAGTTGGAGACACTCAGGGAGATACCGTTCTGTTTTCTTGCTTAGCAGTGAGGTCTTGAAGACCTCTTTGAGAGAATTGAATGCGTGAACTTGAGGAAGATTACTCCCATCAGTCTCTGACACCAAAGCTGGTCGCTGTGCTATCTCCTCCAACGTTCGAATCACCTCCTCAAATGACGGGCTTGTCGCATTTGATGCCAGAATGGCAGTGATTAGAGCTGGTATACCTGCAGATCGTCTCGTGGTGGATCTCTGCGCGTATATGCATGATATTGCCCCTTTGTACCAATCCTCCAGCAAGGATTGCTCGAGTTCGCCAGGGGCGACATGCGGGTTTCGAGCGTTCTGGCAGCAGCAAGTAAAATTGAGCGAGACGCTCGAGAACGCACCCCTGTGCCTCAAAGTACAGAGCTGTGAGAATGCTAGGTTGCCTACTCTCCGAAACACCTTTGGCGTTGGTAAGAGAAAACCAACCGCACGGCTAAACCCTAGATTGCCCACAATTGTGCGCAGGAGCTGGCTGGATTCGTGGATGGCACGGAAGCTGTAGCTTAACAGGCCTTTGCTGTCGAGACCATCGTTGTTCTCAAGCACTTTGCCTTCTGGCGAGTCATCACACAGAACATAACTAACTGCATCCCAAACCCGTACACAAAGATCCACAATCCTTGTCTGGGACGGTGCAAGGAGCTGCAGCTGAGCTTCACTGTACCGAGTCTGTGAGAAGACTTCCCACATGTATCTGACCGCAGCAAAGTCGCCATGCACTGGCTCCGTCGTGACTGCGTGGCCAAGGTCCTTTTCTGCCCCACTGATCTTGACATCCAAAGTATCCAGAACACGTGACAATAATGATAGTCGACTCTCGAGTGTGGTTTCCCAGGCACATAGGAGACCTGAGGAGCGCGCAGCTCCATCTGAATGGTCCGCACGGCTAGTACGAGATGCCTGAGCCGCTGCGCGAGACGAAAATTCTGCCAACATCGCCAATGGTGTGGTACTGGCCAAAGTCTTACTGACTGCGACTTCCTTTTGCGTGCACTCCGGTGGAAAGAGCATTAGCAGGTTAGTGGCGGTCTCCCTGACATCGTCGAACGGGTCCATGATCAGGTCGAGGATGATGCGGATCCATTGAAAATCTTTGTGTAAGTTTTGTTCAGGACCACTTGGGTTTTCTTTGCCGAGTTTTAAAACTGTCACCAACGCTTTCAAGGCAGTGATGTGCCGCTGATACGAAGCTGTGGATGCCAGCTCCTGCCGCAAAAAGTCCAAGTACCACCCAAAGAACCTTTCGTGGGCCTCCAGGGTGTCTCGTAGCCAAACCACCCCGGCGTTGGAGATTTCTTTTGCCCCTTTGCTGATGTGAGTGTTGACTGCGGTCTCCCTAACCTTGGACGCCGAAGCCTTGGTCTTCGTGCGAGCTAGGTCTTTTTCGAGTGTAGAAATCGCTCCATTGACTCTCTTGATCATGTTCTTGGAATGGCCTAGAATCTCGTTCCGAAACTTGGCATCAGGGTCGGCGTGACACGATCTGAGGTGTTTCCGCAGAAGCTCAAATGCCATTGTGGAGTAAGGCCGCGTACTAGATGAAGAGGTTATCAATAGAGACATAGCGAAAGATCGAACATCATAAGAGTTATGGAGCAAGAAGCGCTCTAGAACCTCGCCGTCCAACTCTACAGAATTCGTGGTTGTTGTTTGACCTGGACCTGAACACTCGTTAATAATTCGATCGTTCACTAGGACTTTATCTCACAAGATGAGATCCCATAGGATGTTATCCCGTAGGATGTTATCCCGTAGGACATTATGCCATAGGACGTTATGCCATAGGACATTATACCATAGGATATTATCCCTGAGGAAATGATCCCTGTGGAGATTGTCCCATAGGAGGTAGTCCCGTAGAACGTCATCCTATGGGAGGTTGTCCAGTAGGATATCATCCTATAGGAAGTTGTCCCGGAGGACGTTATCCTATGGGAGGTTGCCCCATGGGAGATTATCCCGCAGGAGATCGTCCACTAGGAGGGTATCCTGTAGAGTTGTAGGGCTTGCCTAGGAACGGTACTCACGAGGTTCTTCGACAATAGCCGCCTTTTTTCCAAGTTCAAGAGCAGCAAGGTGTAGCAAAGCGGCAGTATCTAGCTCATCATTACGCGCGCGTGTATCATCCTCAGGCTGCACGTGGTGGAGTTCCTTCAACAACGCAATGGACAGGGCGCGATCAGACTTGAACAAGGGCGCCAAGAAATAGTTCTTGATACTCTCAAGTAATTCCGGGTTGGCGACCAAGGCTGTTTCCAGCCACTTCCGGATTGTCGTCGGATCGAGCGCCGGCGTCCTTTCTCCAAGGCAGCCACGAGATGGGGAAGATTTGTATAGGCCGCTGAATAATATGCAGAGGAATTTTCCAGCGACGGGGCAGACGTAAGTGAGTTCCATCCACCGAAATATCTCTGCCACCCACTCCTGCCATAGAGTGATGGCAGGCTGCTCGGCCAGATCAGGCCGCACGGACTGATACATCTGCGCCACATCTTGCAAAGAGAAGACTGACTTTGTGAGCAGGTGGCTCAGGGCTGTAATGCAGGATTTAACAAGCGGGCGCGTGGATTGTCGCCCTATGATCGAAGCCATCGTGTGCAGTAAATCCATCTTTACATTGTCTCCAACCTCTGGCAGTGGATTCTGGGTGATCAGCAAGGTGAGAAGGTCGAGAACGAGTCTCATGGACCGGTGCTGGTCCTTCTCATTCCACTCAATGAAGAAATTGAACAGGTCTTGAGATGTTTTCTCTGAAAAGGCCCAGGAAGTCAGAGAATTCTGTTTCGATTTTGCGCACAACTGAACGAAACCGCACAGCTTGACACAGGCATCCGACGTGGAACCTCGAGGCTGCGAGGCATTTGCAAGCAGCCGTTGGAATAATCCCTGGGCAGACCTGGTCGTGGGCGTTAATTTCTTTCCCAAAATAAACAGAAGTCCTCACTGACGGTGCCAATTCTTCTTGCGGACTCTCTTGAAGCCACCTGAAGAGGTCATTTGCATTGCTTCCGGGCCCCTCGGGGGGAGGGAACTCAACGGGTGGCATGCTTAAGTAGTCTCAGGAAATCGATTTTAACAGATTTTGCAAGAGAAAGATCATGCTGTCAGTATATTCATAGGGTAACGTATCATAACATCACGAGCAGGGCGTCTCGGTTCCACTTGTAAATGATAGGCCGGCTTCTCATGCCTACGGCTTCAAGTTGGGAAAAAAAGATTGCAGGCAGCGCTGTGAAAACTGGTAGACACTGGGCAGGTGTTGTAATCCGGTACGTACCTCCCCAGGCGAGCCTAATTTTTGTAAAGCCGTCATCCCTGCCCGCAGCAGAGACCCACCGAGCACGGGCCTTGCGTTGTTAGTGTACTCTGCCTTGGGTGGGTACTTGCGCAGTCCAGAGGGTCCACGGTTACTGACTGACTGACGGCCGTCATCGCTTTGAAGCTTGCTGGGAATAATTTTTCGAGGCTGCTTAGGACTGGCGACCTCAACTCTGGGCTGACCTGCTACATCGCCCTGCCTCCACCCGCGCAACAGCATCGCGACCACCACTACACTACGTGCGCTTTTTGTTACTTCTTCTTCTCACTCCATCTTGTATTACTACCTGCGAAAATGTCTTCTCTTTGGAATGCCTTGACAGGGCAGAAGTCCAACCAGAACAAGCCAGAACATGGCCATGCGCCGCCACCATCAGAACCGACCACCAACTTCACACCCCCTCCCTTCGATCCCTCCTCGGCGCAAGGTGTCGACTCCTTCCTGAACAGCTCCGCATTCGCAGACCCCTCACAATTACACCCTCTCGCCGGCCTCGACAAGGACGCCCTCGAGTACATCACCCTCGAGGAATCCGCCGTCTCCGACCTGCCCGGCGGGCAGTCCGTCCTTCCCTCGCGCGGTTTCACAGACGATCTCTGCTACGGCACTGGAATCACATACCTCTCCGCCCTATCAATAGGTGGCGCATGGGGGCTGCAAGAAGGTCTCAGGCGCAGCGCCGGCCAAGCGCCCAAGTTGCGGCTGAACTCTACGCTGAACGCAATCACAAGACGGGGTCCGTTCCTGGGCAACTCGGCGGGCGTCGTCGCCATCGTGTACAACTGCATCAACTCGTACATTGGATATTTGCGCGGGAAGCATGACGCGAGCAACAGCATCGCTGCGGGCTTCCTGAGCGGGGCGTTGTTCAAGAGCACAAGGGGTCTGAGGCCGATGGCGATCTCGGGCGGAATCGTTGCATCCGTCGCTGGTGTATGGGCGGTAAGTTCTGCATGATCGCGGAGACGGCGGGGAATAGACGAATATGGCACTGACGTTTTGATAGGTCGCACGGAAGACCTTCTTCCCAGCCCCGGACCAACACCACTCTTAAACCAGGGCTGCACAATTTGACGAAAGCTACTTAATCCGACGAATTCCATGATATCCACGAACGGGGCCAAGCAGCCTGGCTGCCGCACCGAACGGATAGCTGCGGCTCTGCCCAGGGAAGCAGTTGATGATCAGGACCAGCAGAGGGTCCGCCGCGCGGGGGAGCGAGGGTGATGGCTCGATAGTGACGCCTTCACGAATGCGTGGGCTAATTCCATAGTCTTGTCGGTATACTGGTGAGCATAGCAACGGATGATCTCTCCTCATCTCTGAAAACTTGTAACATTAGAAGGGGGCTTCATGACCATAGAAGGCTGGTGAACAGGGCAGGCAGTGTGCTCAGGCTCGAGGAAATAGAAGAAACCAACCCACATTCTTCCTCCTTCCTCCCAGTTTGTCCGGACATTTTCGCTTACTCTGCAGGGCTGCTTCGTATCGAGTAACTTGGAGATCAAATTACGCCTATGTGTTGACCTTGATCTTTCACTCACACTGGTCACAGTGGTGGATTTCCAGGGCAACAAGGTCATTCACATCCAATGTTTATGTGCATCCAACCCACACATCATTGAATACTGACCCGTTCGTTCTTTCCAGCCTGCACACGAAGCTACGTAGCCCCATCGCTTCCACCTGGCTAGCTCCTTTTCCACCACCACGAAATCAAAATACACAGACCCTTCTCAACCCTTGACCACATTTAATCGAGACGCTTTCTTAGAAAAATGGAGGCGCAAGACCCGATCCAGACCGATGACAGCGCTCCCTGGTGGGAGTCCGCTCGTCTTGACGAAGCCCCTACATTCACTACCCGCGAACACCTTGAGTACCTTGTTGGACTGATCACCAAAGAGTGGAAAAAGACCATAGTGAAGTGGCATAACATTTCAGCTGATACGGCCTCCCGTACCTTGCCCAAATTCGACGAGCTGGAGTTCTTCAACCCCGACGAGGACTCTGTGATCAAGATCCATGTAGGCTCAGTGCCTAAGTCGATTGTCTCCAAGGTGGACGCCTTGAGGCACATGCAGCGTATCGGCCTTCCTAACTTGGCGGATCTCACGGAGCTGGGCAATGAGGACCTTGCGAAATCTCCCTTTGCCCCTGATCCAGACGAGGGCAGCAACGACAACGAGACCAGTTTTACTGACATGGTGAGCGGCCAGTCTTGTGTTCCGTCCTGTGTACTATTCTTTAACATCGGCGCGTTTCTTCATAGCTCGCACAGCTTGCTATGAATCGAATCTACGAGGAACACGTCGAGAAACAGGAGATAGGATTCAACTTGACAGTCGTCTTCGTGGACAAATCCGGCAATATGCGGCTGAAACAGTGCCGCCTCCAGCATGGTACAGACTTTGCGTCCTTCCTTGGCCTGATGGACAGGTATCCACAGGAATTCGATCTGAACGTGGCCTGGGCAGGATCTTTCTGGGATGAGAAGATACGGGCCCTCAAGGAAAAGGGGTACGATGGCCACCCCAAGCTCGTGGAGATTGAGCAGCACATTGCTGCACACAAGGCCAGAGACTATGATTCTGGGCCCAAATGGATGTTCTACAAAACGAACCAACAGATTACCTACGCCAAATCAATCGAGAACGAGTTTGATTACAAGAGGGTCCTCGAAGTTGTCGCCAATCCTTCGAAGAATAATCGGCTGGCATGCATGGTCAGGGTATGTCGGGTGAGGCTCATCTTGGTCTCTAGCTTGAAGGCGTGCAAGGTCCCACTGACATGTTTACCACAGGCTGTGGACAAGGACTTGATCTTGATCTGCGATGAGTTGAAGTTCTTCGAGCTGAGGCTCCAGGACAGTGTTCCCTTGGACGACTTGGCGAACCCGACACATACTCAAGGTTGCCAGAGCGACCAGCAATGCAGCGACGAGCGAGCACCCGGCATCGACAGCTTCACTACTGATGACTGTTCGTTCGACTTCCTGGCCAGAACTCTCGGTATTGGGTTCAATCTCGCTTTGTTGAGCGATGAGAATGAGAATGAGAATGAGAATGAGGAGGAGGAGGAGGAGGACAAGCAGCTCCCTTGGTGAAGAACATTGATAAGAACTAGGAAGAATTTGTGGCGCATCAGAATTCTCAGGCCACACGAAGCTTAGAGTTGGATATCAGGTCCCAAAGAGGTGGCCGCAAACGTAGCCTATGCTATTCTTCGCTTGTGGCCTGAAGAGACTGAAGATGATAGCAGACTACCCTGTCTTCGTCTCTCATTGGTGCGGTGTTGGATCGTGGTTGGTTATACGAGCAGGTGCGTGTGTGTGTGTGTGTTTTCAGCTGTTCTTAATGGACCCGTGAACGGGAGGATGAACGTTGTATACAGTCTACCTGAGCCCTTCGGTGCCACGTTGTGAGACTTCTGTAGCCTTTCATCGCAACTCTCCCTCACTAATCTGCCATCTACATGCCTGCTTCTCTCCTTACCATTTGGATCTAGCTGAAGCGTGGCGCCATTACAGTGAAAGCTCAACAACAGATCTGTGGCCTTCCATCAGCTCGGCAACCATTCTGCTATCGATGCTTTTTGCATAAAGCGCTATTAACAACCGTCTTCTGCGACCTCGAGAATCAATTCCCTCCAAGAGACAGTGAAGATGTGCTACTGTTTGAGCTGGCCATTCAAGGACGTCCAGTACGAGGCAGCGGCAAAATACAAAAACACCACGACAGGATACCGATATCAGTGGAACGGGCAGTCGTGGGACCTGCAGGAGATCCAGGTGCCTACTGTGAGTAGCTTTTGTAGTTCCTGTTGTCAATCTATCACTAGACTTGCTCCCCGCGGTAGCACTACAAAGACAATCAAACAGAGGCTCTTCACTCGAGTGCTTCCAGTGAAGCGTCAATAACATCGATAGCGATAGCCTCGATCTTCGCAACCACCCTCATACCTCCTGAAAAGAATCTTTGCCTAGACCCGGCCACTTCGTTTGCGGTCTCTCTCCTAAACTTGCCCCGTACATTGCATTACACATCTTTTGGATTCAGGCAATTTGTCAGTCCACCAAATCTTCTGTTCTATGGCGAGCAAGGCAAACCACCAACACGGCGACTACCTCGACGACCCTGAGTCCAGCGATTCGTGGGAGACCGTCAGCCAGTACCGTGCCGACTCAGAGTCTAGCGATACGTGGGAGACCATCAGCCCTTCCCCTCCCGCCCCTGCCAAGATGAAGAGCTCACGGAAGCCGTCCAAGTCTCCACGCGTCACGATCCAGACCCCTTCTGAGGAAGACCTCCACCAGAGATACGCTGATCTCCGGGGCCGTCGCCCTCCCACTCCCTACGCCCTGTCGCGTCACTCAACCCCAGACGAGGACGACCGCAAGGCCAACCATTCGCCCAAACACGGCCAGTCTGCAACTGACTCCAGTACTGCTGCCACCACTGCTGCCAACACCGCCGCCAATTCTGCACCTCCTGCACCTTCCAACCCCCCAACTGTTCTTGCACCTCAGCTTGGCCACAACCAATTCTACACCTACGGCGTCCCTGGTCAACCTTTCCTCCAAACCTACCCAACAACAAACTTTGCACCTCAACCAATTCAAGCAACCCCAGTCTCTGTCGGCAACAACACAACCATGGCCGAAGGATACCAGAACGCGTTTCCCAACAACACTGGAATACACTTCCAGCCGCAGGTGCCAGACACTTCTCTGGGACCGATGACTCACGTGTACCAGCCTCGTTTCGACAACGGCGCTGTCGCGTTCTCTCAACCTGGCATCGTCGTATGTCAACCCTCATCCTTCGTTTCAGTCGCCCCTGCCCCTTTGACTCCCCTTCTTACCACCCCAATCCAGCCTATTCGGCCTATCACCTTTGCGCCGCAGCCACTCGTCGTCGCGCCGGCCGTCGCGCCGGTCCTGCCTACCCTGATTGCAAGTGCCCCAGTGTATACCACCTTGGGTTACAAGAGCGATGACGGAATTGTTGCTCCACGTGTGCTTGCTGTTAGACGCGTCTCACCCCGCATTCTTCGTCTTCCAAACAGAAAGCTTTGTTTGCAGACGCGCCTGCCTTCTGTCTGAACATTTCGCTAACTCATCTCTCCCCTACAGGGTCCCCAAGGCGTCGCAGTCCCCTTGCAAGCGGGTCAGGTCACCGGCCCCATCATGCCTGTCGTCGCGCAGCAGCCCTACCCGGCGCAGCCGATGCTTATCGGTGGTGGACCGCCTGTTCAGGGTCCGCCCGTGATGTTCAACGCTGGTGGTGTGCCCCCTGGACAGCCAGTGCTTGTGCATGGAGGCCCCGCCCCCATGGGAATGGGAGGACCGACCATGATGCCAGGTAATTTTCCCACTCACTCCTCGCAATATCCTGTCCATTACCAGTCCGCTACGGGTATTGGACAGACTGCTAGTGAGATCGCAGCCGGTTGCCTGACGAACCCCGAGCTCAACCAGCCACAGGATTTTGAGCCCGCGGACAAGAACCCCTCGCGCATGTACATGGTCCGCCAGCTAGACGGTCAATACATTCAGATGCCACGCGCAACGATCGATCATTTCGGAAAGGCAGCCCGTTGGTATGTCACAGATGACGGAGTCTTCTATGCAGTGCGCTTGGAGGAGGTGTGATGGGAAGGGGGTGTTGATGAAGGGAATGATGACGATGTGGTCAAAAAACAAGGGGATCTGGAGTTCTTTGCACACTCTCTGATTGATTTGGTCTCAGGGAGAGGACTCGTATTTGCATTTCGATGACCAAGAAGGTCAATTTTGGAGGGGTTTGAGGTGGTCACTTGATCAAGCTTCTCGGGATTGTTGTCGACTTCCCAACCCAATTGAATTAAAAAAAAAAGGTCAGAAGACTTGGTGTACTCCGAATGGTATTCGAGGATCGAATGGTATTCGGATGACAAACAGAAAAGGATGGCAATGGTACTTGCATTGACATCTACAAAGACATTGAATCTCAAATATGTGTTCTTAATGGTGTGAGGTGGAGTGAAGTGAATGAGGCTGAACCGAGGTCTCCAAGTGCCCCCACAAGTTCGCGAACCAGGCCGGCCCGCTTACTGTACTGTACTTAGTGCTAGGGACCTGGTCATCGTAGGGGGAGGGGGACCCCCACCAGGCACAGCTACCTAAAGTACCTAGGTAAACAATAGGTAGTTGGAGCTCCACTGAAGGCGACATCACCTCATTCCCTGCCGTGTAACCATTGCTTTTTTCATTCTTTCACATTGTCTCATTTAATAACGCCGTTGGGTGCGGCTGTGTGATACCCCAGGATCTCCAGCACATTGTGATCAACCGTATCATCCAGAATGCTCATCATAGGCCTGACGGGCGGCATCGCCACTGGGAAGTCGACGGTATCAGCCGTCCTGTCCTCGCCGCCATACAACCTACCCATCATCGACGCCGACCTCCTCGCGCGCAAGGTAGTCGAGCCAGGCACACCAGGGTACCGCGCAATAGTCGACTACTTCGGGCCAACCACACCCGACTTGCTCGTGCCCGCCTCCGCAGAGGTGCCCGAGGCCGGGCCGGCGGGCAAGGGCAGGCCGCTGAACCGGCCAGCGCTGGGTCGGCGGGTGTTTGGGGACTCGGCCGGAGCGAAGGAGGCGCGGGCGCGGCTGAACGGAATCGTGCACCCGGCGGTGCGCAAGGAGGCTTACAAGGCGCTTCTACGGGCGTACCTAACCGGCAGCTGGGCGGTGGTGTGGGACGTGCCGCTGCTGTTCGAGGTCGGCACGGACAGGCTGTGCGGCACGGTGATGGTCGTCGCCGTGAAGGACCCGGCGGTGCAGATGGAGAGGCTGCGCGCGCGGGACTCGCACCTGAGCGCCGAGGACGCCGAGAACCGGGTGCGCAGCCAGGCGGACGTGCGGCTCAAGGCGAGGAGGTGCGAGGCCAGGGGCCAGGGGAGGGGGGTCGTCGTGTGGAATGACGGGGACAAGGAGGAGCTGAGGCGGGAGGTCGATAAGGTCATGGCGGAGATCAGGGCGAGGAGTCCGTGGTGGTGGAGCACGGCGCTATGGGTCTGCCCACCATTGGCTGTGGCTGCTGGCGTATGGAGTCTCGCGGTGAACTGGAGGACTAATAACAGGTGGGAGAAAGATGAGTCGAGGGAGAGGGCGAGACTGTGAACGCCAGAGGCAGGGATGCTGATATCTGAAGCCAAAGCAGGGTGAAAGGCATCAGAGCATCGATACGAGCAAGAGCGGCGTCCACGAGAAGATATCTATCACTACACACGAGTCTTGAAGGGCGGTTTGCATATTTAATGGTTTCAAATCCGTCCTTCCCCTTGACCACTGTAATGATCTTGAAGCACCTTGGAATAACACACACACGCAGTCTCACGGCGTCACCTGCAAACAGGACAACCTACTATGGGGGGTTCTGTTGGTCAAACGCTCTCGGCCAGGGACCACGACGAGGCACACTGATCTACCGCACTTGGGCAGATATTCAGGAAGGCCCACGGAACTTAGACAAGCCGTCTTGTAGTGCTGGAAGCGCCATCACGCAGCGCTCCTTCCCACTGCCACTTTTCATCTGATCAGGTGCCCACATCAGAACTGGCGCCTGCCAGCTCCCAGCATAACTTTCAATTGCAAGACAGAACGGTACCTTGATACGTCTCCTCCACTTCTACACATCTTCCAGAAGTCCAAAGCCGAAATCCAATCTGCCACCCAAAGAGCTTAGCATCATGGGTCGTGGAGCAGCCTGGCCACCGAATTCCTTCGGGGAATGGGTGGTCGGCCAGAACTTCAAGAGCACTTCACGGCGTTCCTCGGGCCAGACGCAAATCCTCAAGGTCTCTCTCTCCGAAGATGAGGCGTCTGGCGATGAGACGCTCCAAATCACCTACCCAGGACGACGTAGAGGTAGCAGCTCCGCTAAGCAGGCAACCCCAACGTCATCCTCATCTCGAAAGAAGGTCAGCTTCGATAGCGATCGCAAGCCACTCAAGTCAGCCCTCAAGAAGCAAGCAATGAGCCCGAGTGAGTCCTCTGACACGTTGGTGGAAGACACCTCTGAAGACGACGCGACGACCGAAAAGGACGAGTCATCAGCAATTGACGAGAGTGATACTTCTGAAGACGAGGTTTGGGTCAAAAAGAAGAAGCAAAAAGGAGAAAGAAAATCAAAGTCAGCACCTGCCTGCAAGAAAGAGACCGATTCCGAGGATTCTTCGGCCGTTAAAGACGCCCTTCCCCACGAGACGTGCGACTGCAAAGACTGTGTCAAGGGACGCAGGATCCTCAAGGCCATGATAAAGCTCGATGCAAAGAAGGCAACCGATGAAGGGTCCAAGAAGGCCGACAAGGAGAAACAGAAGGGCAACCAGAAGAGTAATCAGAAGGGCGGGAAATCGAAGACAGCCGAAGCCACATCTACAGGGGCGGGCGAAACGACGGAGAACGATGCTACTACGGAAGAGGAGAAAGAGCCACAGTCGAAGCAAAAGAAGAAAGGCCAACCTAAGGACAGCGAAAAGAAGTCATCCTCAAAAGAGAACAAGAAACCCTCGCCAGAGACCGCAGAGCCAAAAAAGGCCGTCGACAAGACTGCCTTCAAGCTGCCGACATACCCAAAGAGCATGGAGCCGAATCTAATCATGCCCATCAAGTCCAACGTTGTCCAATGCGAGCACACAATCGAGGGACCCAACGATCCAAGACCCAACGCCTTCATTGACAGTGGGAAGGGTATCCTGCGAGTTTACCATGGACCTGTCTGGGGAAATCACACAGGCGAGCTCTATGGTGCTGTCAACCCCTCCAAGTTGTCCCCACTGCCACCGTCTGCGAGACCTGATCTTTGGTATCCTCCTGGCTGGGCCGGACCACGGCACTATGACCATTTCCCTGCATATCAACCCCATCCACCCCATCCCCCCTTCCCTCCAGGTGGCCCGTCACCACGACCACGACCGGCTGGACCCCACCCAGGTGCACCCATTGGCCAACAACCGAGTGGTCCGCCTGCAAATGGTATGGGACTCAGTGGAATGCGTTGGCCGGCGACGCCACCCATGCTTCGAGAACATCGGGCTCACGAAAAGGCAAAGGAACGATCAGAAGCCACCAACAACGTAGGACCTTCGAATGCTAATTTGTCACACAAGAACACCTCAAAGGTTAACACCGGAGCGTGGGCTTCGGGTGGTGGCAACCAGGGCTGGGGAAACGACGGAAATGCCAACGGAGGCGGCGACGCTTGGGGTCCGACGTCTGGCGGAGATGGCAAACCCAAAGAGTACGACTTTGGCTTTCTGCACGAAAAGAAGTCCAACTTCGAGAAAAGTAAGTCAAAGTGAGAGCGCTGCTTGGTGAGAAACATGTGACTGACTTGCCTCAGCGAATGACAAGAGTGCGAAAGGTAGCCCGAATGGTGGTTGGAGTAAGTGAAATGATCCTCCCCTTTCAAAATCACTCTTCGTGACTGACCACTTCCAAGACGCCGGTGGAGGGGACAGCTGGAACCAGCCGGGTGGGAACCAAGCAGGTGGCACAAGTTGGGAAGAGCAACCAGGTAACTCTGGCTGGAACGATACTGGCGGCAATGCTGCAAATGGGAACCAGAACTGGGGATCTGGGTCTCACCATGGATCCCAGGGCAATGCCAACAATAACCAAGGCTGGAGCGCACAAGGCTCGAATCGAAACAGTCCTCAGGGTGGAAATGCGAGCAATGGCCAACCCTGGAATCAGCATGGCTCACACCGGAATAGTCCTCAGTGGGGAAGTACGAACATGGGCCAAAATTGGAACCAACAAGGCCCAACTCATGATAGTCCTCACGGAGGGAACACTTGGGGCGGGCCTCCAGGATCCAAGCCAGCTTCTCACCACTCCCGGCCCCCGAACAATGGCGGTGGTGGTTGGGCAACTGGCCACGGCAGCAATACCAACAACCACGGTCCGCCAGGCAATATGCCAGGCGCTTGGGAAAATACTCCAGGACCTCAATCTCGGAAGCCCAGCGGTTCCCATCAGCCTTCCCAGGGCTGGAATAATCATGATTATGGCAACTCTCCTCCTACCGGTGACAATGGTGGGCAGGGATGGGGCGGGCCGCCTGGACCTCAAGGACCACCATTTCCCGCCCAGGGTGGTGATCAAGGCTGGGGAGGAGGGAGTAACAGAGGTGGGAACCAGGCAGACAATTGGAACGCGGGAGGGGGCGGCCCAGGAGGAGGATGGGACGATCACCCATCAAATAACGCTGGACCAACCACAAACTCCTGGGAAGCTAACGTCGCTGGAGACACCAAAGGTGCGGCAACGAATTGGTAGTGGCAGTACTGTGGTCGGCCTCGGTATCCTCCAAGCCATAGTTTTGGCCACTGGAGACGACTGAGACTTTGGCACGAGCATTGAGAGATGTCGGCGCTCTGGGGACCCTGTGATTTTACTGTCTCTTTACTACTTCCCACGTCCAGCGTTGGTTACTTTGCCTCTAAAAAAGTGGGTGCTCGCGGAGCATGGGAGTTAGGTGAATTGATCACAAGGATTTGACTGGCTCCGGATCGAGGTGCGCCGATGAGAACAGAGGCTTCTAGAGACGATGAGAACAGAGGCTTCTAGAGACGATGAGATGGTGTGAGTGGGAGGGCTCAGACTGCCGAAAATTAACAAGCAGAGCCCAATCGCTAGTTGGCTTGCATATCATTCAGCATAGGCATTATGGAGTTTGATTAGAGCAGCCTATTAACGAGTGCTGTACTTCACTGCATATGCGATCGCCGTCCAGACCTACGACGTGACCCAGCCAACCGGATCCCGCTTCAACTAGGAGCAGACCGTCGTTCCTTTTAGCCAAGCCGGCCGTTCTGATGATTCATTCCTGTGGGACACATTTCGGCAGCGGCTTTTGGCCTCACAAATCCAGTTCTCGGACCACGCGCCTCTCAAAGCTAGGCATAAGACTCCTCTTCCGTCAACCGCACACGCACGTGGCTAGACCAATGGATTGTGACCTGACCACTAATGATATTCTGCAACTATTGCTAGGCCATGTCATATCCGCTTCCTGCCAGGAGATGGCACTCTTGGACGACTCTCGTTTCTCTTGCTACTTTGAGGTCACATTCCGGATAATCAACAGTCAACGACGTGTGGAGAGGATTCTTCAGAGTGGTGATTTATATTTCGCAGAACTACCCCACACAATGCCAGATTCAGCACGAAATTTTGTGTAGCCGACCGGAAACCGTTCCCCAGAAACGAAACGCAAAGAATACACAAGCCACATTGGTGTCAATCTGTTTGGTGGCAACTGAGACTATTTCAATGTAACCAAAAAGTATGCCACTCTGAAAACCTGCCTGGCAGAAGCGATGACCAAATCAACTCGACTACGCGAGGGAAAACAAAGCAGACAGACATGGTCTTACTCGTCGTCATCGGAGTCCTCTTCCTCGGCCTCCTCGAGCCACTTGAGGAAGGGCTCCGAAGCCTTGCGAATCTTGCGGGAAGTGGCCACGTCGACGTACTTCTTGCTGGCCTTGCCACCCCACTTGGTGATGACCTCCTCAGAAGCAAGGTCATGCTGGTAGTACAGTCCAAGGATCTTGACAATCTTGTCGATGAACTCAGGCTGCTCGCCGATGCGCTCGCCGATGAGGCGCTCGGTGCCGCCCAGGAGAGCCTTCTGATGACGGTCGGATTCACCGATGATCTACAAGCCACAAGTTTTAGCATTCATCAAAACACATAAATCAAGGATTGGGGTGTCAAGCACTCACGTTATGCAGCATGCTGGCACGCTTGGGGATCTGGGCAAGGATGCGGTCGTCGAACAAGGTCAAAACCAGCACCTGGACGGTCCGATGCTTGCTCTCAATACCGAGCTCCTTGGCCTTGACGTAGATGTCCAGGTCCTCAACCTTGTCAACGCCGCCCTTCTCGTTGGCCTGCTCCTGGATCCAGTCGCCGAGCTGGTCGTAGACGGTGTTGCCACCGCCCTCGCCCTCCTCGTCCTCATCGTCGCCGTTGAGGACGAGCTTCTGCTTGAACTCGCCGGGGAGGTTCTGCTGCCGGGCCTTGACGGCCTCCTCGCTCATGTCGACAGCCCATTCGTCTTCCTTGACCTCGATCTTCTCGATCTCCTGAGCCTCAGTCTTGATCTTGCGGGTGAAGGCGTCATCGTCGCTAGCGATCTCGCCGTTGGCATCCCCGCTGTCCTCGAAGTTCTCCTTGTCGCCGGAGTGGTTGGAATTGTCATCATCGCCACTGCCGCTGCCGTTGGCCTGGCCATTCTGCTTAGCCTTGCGGGCGGCCTTTCGCTCGGCCTTGTCCTTCTTGCCCTTCTTGGGCACGTTCTTGAGGATGAAGCCGCTGAGCTTGTGGCGCAGGTCAACGTCAGAGCGCTGGCCGCAAGCCTTGCAGTCAAGGATGATGTGACCATCCTTGATGTTGACGACGGTCTCGGGGTTCTTGCACTTGTGGCACAGGACGAACCTCTTGATGAAGCCATCAAGGAGGTCCTGGAGCTTGGGAGACTCATGGGCACCGTTGATGATCCAACGATCATCCTTAGGGTCGATGTTGGTCTGGGCGCCAAGCTCGAAGCCGAAGTACTTGATCAAGTAGGAGCCGGGGCGGGCGAGGGACTGAGCGACGCTGCTCAGGTTGACGATGACGGTCTTGATACCGTTGCCCTTGCCCTCGACCTTTGTCTGAAGGCGCTCCATCTTGTAGCGATAGAAGGGGTCGCTGACATCGCGGCGAACGTTAAGAAGGGGAGCCATGGTTGCGGATAGTGTCTGACGACTGGCCTTTTAAGACTATGGCTTTCTGAGGATAGGCTAGAGATGGTGTTTGGATCGAGGCGATCGAGGCGGCAAGTGAACCAAGTTATTGGGCTTGTATAGACTGAGGTGACATGAATCCTGCTCTTGGGAGGCGAGGAGACGGAGAGATGGCGGGCAGAGCGAGCCAAGGCGTTAATGGTAGACGGGGCTTTGCTTCAACATAGGACAGACCTGTATGTTAGGCTGGCGGGTAGGCATGAACATGAATGCGTCGGGCGCTTGTTGTCTATTCTGTTCAACCGTCGGGGCTGGGATTGGGGCTACAAGGCTTCCGCGGGTTGCGAAAGAGCTGTAGCTTGAGGGGAGGGTCGGAGTGTCGGTGGACGGGAATTTTGTCGTGCTGATACATAAACAGCTTCTGTGTCTTGGTACTGAGACGTGGGGTGTTGAGGGGGTTTCTCGACGACTCCTCCAAGAGGGGATGAGTTTTGCAACGCCGGTGAGTGACTTGTCACTGTTGATAGTCGGTGTGAAGGACCAAGGGAGAGCGGAGCAAGGACCGACGATGACTCGGGGTGTGGCTGCGAGGAGGAATGACCGTACTCGTAGGGAGCAGGCTTCGGGAGTGGCGGGGCTGGCTTGAGTTCAGGCGAGGGGGCCGAGACGGAGCTGTGGGCGGTATGGGGTAGGAAGAGCCTCGATTAATCCGAAGCAGATGCGGCTTGGAAGACTGGATTGCGCTTTCTGGCAGTCGTGATGGTGGATTGGAAAACTTCCAGCGCAGGTGTGGGAGTGCGATGGATGATGAGTTGAGAAGTTCGAGTGGTGTGTGCAAGGGGGAGAAGTGGGAAGGGGAGGCACGTTTTTGTTCCCAGGCAGAAAATTGGAGACGCCTTGAAAAAAAGAGAACAAACGGGCCGGACGGGGAGAGAGGGAGGGGACCCACCACGCAGCCGACTTACTTAGTCAGGCGGCCACTACCTACCCACCCCAAGTCACCCCCAGTCACCCCTCCAAAGTCACTCACAGTGCTGCTGCCCGCTCCGTTGTGACTTATTATAGCCCGTCACCTGAGACGTACCGTTCTGAGAGGGAACGGAACGGTCGCTCCTGAACGGGCCAGGCGGCCAGGCGGGTCAGAATGGCCCAACGTGGAACCAGACAGGGCAGGCGGCAGCTCTACTGTGTAATGAAAGGGCTGAATGCAAGCGGCTATCCATCCAGAAGGTGCTACACTACCTAGGTACCTCAGCTCGTCGTTACTGTGTGAGAGACTGTAACCGTTCCCCGTGCGCCTATGAATCCATACCACAGTACCTACCTACGTAGTCCCTAGTCTTCAAAGTCTACACCGAATCAATCAGACTCGCTCGGTCTGATCTGCCACACTTACCCTGCCTCGTTATACTTTTGCCCTAACCGCCGTGCTGCAGAATGCCCATTTTACACAAACCTTGATGTGAGTAGCCCGCCGGGCACCTCGTTAATAATTCCACGGTCTCACCAAATATATTGCCGGCCACCAGTCGCAAGGGCAGGCATGCACAACGCGCACGCACACATGCACGCACGCACGTTTGCACGAACGTTTGCACGAACGTTTGCACAAGCAGCAGTGTGCCGTAGATATGATGATTTATGCCTACAGTTCTTCAAGCTTTTCAAGCAGACAAGGCCAGCCGAGCACAAGATGTCTCTCTGCCCCACAGGTCAGCCCTGCCCAGCTGGCTTGCGTAGCACAGCCTGCGATCATCTGGCTCGGATGCGCGGCCTGGAAGGCTTAGTGGTTCGAGGCTTGACTGACCGGCCAAGATGACTGCTTGGCCTCATAAACTGTTGGTCGTCTCCCCGTGGATGCTACAACCTGAGCTCAGGCTACTGCCTGGCTGCCTGTATTTATTTCCCCGGCGGGGCTTCGAGTGACCATTGTCTACGCACCTGCGTATGCAGATGCGCCCTTGACTGGGTTTGAGAGCACCGTTTGTTTCACCTGGATATTCTCCGTCGTTTTCAGTCAGACCCCGGTTCCCCCCCCCCCCCCGAGGTCTCACATAGCCTCGGCCGTCCAGAGTACGCACAGCCCAGAAACTCAGCAGTTCAGACTCTACCAAAGTACGTCCTACAGGATAATATGATAGACACTATGGTCATGGTTACCTACACCAATTCATGCGCTCACGTCTCCTATGACTCTTTTATGCAATCATCAGGAATAAACCGCAACAGACACCTCTGCCCAGCCGGCCTCGACGAGATCAGCTGGTCACTCATTTCCATCTCCGCGGCAGACATTCTCTCATCCGGGACAGTGCTGAACACAGAATACACATCCCTCAGCAGGATCTTCATTTCAGCAAGCGCCAGGTGCTTGCCCACGCATCCACGCCCGCCATTTGCAAATGCAAAGAACGATCTCCTCCTTTCGGCATCTCCTTCCCTAACAAGCCATCTGTCAGGGTCAAACAAATCGGGCGCGGGGAACACGGTCTCGTCGATGCGGTGGACCGAATACGCCTGACAGCTGACGATTGTCCGTTCCGGGATGAAGTGTCCGTCGATCGTCCTCCCGCCCTTCGGCACATAACGGGGCAAGGACATTGGGATGGCCGGGAAACACCTGAGCCCCTCCGTGACAACAGCGTCCAGGTAGGGAAGCTTATCCCACCCCTCGGCGGCCCCAGCGCCCCGGAGCTCCTCCCGCAGTCTCTCCTGGAACCTCCGGGAGCGCGGCTGGCTGAGCTCCCACATCAGGAAGCACAGGGCGTCTCCCGTGGTGTCGATCCCGGCCGCCATGTGGTCAAGGCACTCGGCTGCGATGCTGAGGCTCTCCAGGTCCCAGGACTTATCGCTCAGCCTACTGAGGAGCGTGAAGCTCCTCGCGTCATGGCCCCTGACGCTGTTTTCCAGCACGAACTTGTCCGCGAGTGGCGTCTCCCTCGGTGCCGCGCCGAACACTCTCAAAACATTTCCCATGATCCTATGGGCTGCGGGGCTGTAATACCTGACCAGACGGTTCTGCAGCGATGAGTCGAACGTGACCTCCCGCATGATCCCCTCGTCCTCGTGGCTCTGCAGCGAGTTCGCGCCGAACGGGTGGAACAGGTGGTGCGACGCACAGTCGAACGCATACGAGTGCAGACTGATGTACAGGTCCAGGCTCCCCCTGCCGCCGCCCGCCCCTACCTCGACACTCCGCCTCACCAGCGCCAGCAGCCGGCCGCTACGCTCCTCGATACCGCCCAGGCTCTCGGGCTTCATAACGTTGCTGTTGGCGTAGCGGTCCGCCAGCACGCGCTTCCGCCGTGCGTGATCCTCCTTGTTAAGAGTGCTGAACATGGTCCTTCGCCCGTACACAGTAAACAGGTCGTAGAACTCGGTCTTGTCGTAGCCGCTGCCGCCCGAGCAGTACATCTCCTTGACTGCCGCTGCCGAGCTGAAGGCTACCTCCCTGGGCGCGATCCGCACCACCGGCCCATAGCGCTGGTGCAGTGCGTGGATGTGCCGCGTGCGGTTCGCGTTGAACTCATGCCACTTGAGTGGGAGCGAGGTGAACAGCGTGTACCATGGCCCGGGCACGCTGGCGAGCGGCGAGCGGAGGCGTTGTAGGATGAATATGCCTGCGAGTAGCAGAAGCAAGGGGCCGATGATCATGGGAGAGAGGAGCAGCATTGTAAAGTCGTCGGTAGATTTTCAAAGAGCTGGCACGGTGGTAATCCGCGCAGTCACGAGCAGCTCAGGGTCGCCTTGAGCTCGACTGGTCATGAGAAACAAAGCCTGGAAGACTTTGAGGGAAGGTCAAGGTCCCGGGGCGTCGAGGAGCTTAGCCGTGTTGTCACTTCTCCAACAATATGGTCCAAGGACGGCTCAACTTTAAGAACCACCAGTGAGAGCTAGCACGCTCCTCGATATCTGCCAAGACGGTTTTGGAGGACTTCACAGAGGATAGCCACGTCCAACCCAACAAACTGACGATACGTTCGCTGTCAGTACAAGCGATTGTATTGAGCGTATATCCGCGCGTACAAACCAGTATAGGAACAATGCTCGAAACAAAGGAGGCTACCCCCTCTATACATAGAGAATGACACAGTGGTTACTGTGCACTCTCGGCATCTCTTATCAGCCACAGTCCGGCCGGCAATCGGCTCCGAACCGGAGGGTTGCCGATGGCCGAAATCCAAAGCCTCAGATGTGCCCCAGAAGTTAGGGACGACTTGGTGCTGCAACTCGAGTCAAGGATATGCAGAGGATTCCTTTGCGCTTGTGGGACGCCTAGTAATTCCTTCTCAGACCAGGCTGGAATACAATGGTCTACTGGTTTGTAAACCTAACTACAAGAAGAGTGGCAAGTGCTTCCTCACAACTCGACCTGGTTCTCCTGATCCCAGCAGCCATTGAGCATTGATCCTATAATTTTGGTTCGTTACCTTGAATGCGTGCTCCATAGTTTCAAATACGGTATGTATCACAGCGCTCCTTTAGACGCAGTGTCACCTGGGCAGAGATATTACTCTTGGACGGGGGAAGAAATGACCTATCGTAGCAACGTTCAAACCCCCTTTAATGTACATGAACACAGAAACATTTTTCGCATTGTCCTCGATGTGGAAACCTTGATTTGGTCTAAGTCAACCCCACTAGACTCTAATGAATGATTGCAAAGAAGAGTTACTGATGCGTAAGTGTGCTTTGAGAAATTGTATCATGACCTGGGGACGACCTCCAGATGTCCCCTTCCCGCCCGGATATCAAGGTTCTTGTTTCTACCACTCGGCCCACAATTCCTTTTAGACCGTCAGGAGCTTTGGAGATAGAAAATTCCGGCTCAAGTACATCAGACGCCTTTCAAATGTATTGGACCAAATTTGAATCATCCGAGGTACCTTTTCGCATGTCAGTATGTCACATCACGGCTGCAGCGTTCAGCAACTTAGTACCGTTGATCATATGGTTGTCTGGTGATGTTATTCCTTGTTGTATTTGAATTATCAAATGCGGCAGATGATATTTTCCCTGCGTGCTACGCAGCTGTCCTTACTCTAAGTTTGAACAAAGGCGGGCTCACCTATTTGGACAATTGTGTCCCGTCTGCGAATCACAGCAGCTAGTTGCATGGAGAATTCAACCAACCCATTGATACTTCTCTTCTTAGTGGGTCATCTGCAGGTCTTGGACAGACTCATCCAACGGCACGCTACAATGGGCCTACCTGCCTCCTGCCCGGGTGGGTGATCTTCTGCCAACGCGCAGATGGCGAACGTGGATTGGAGCTAACTATGCAACCCACAATCCAGCAAAGCACTCGCTTAAGCATGTGTTGGTGGAAGGATTCACTCATGCTAGCATGGAGGCGACCATTGCTGCCTAGACTCGGGCGCTCGTAAGCGTCAGGCTCGTCTTGGAGTCCACCTCCTATTCCTCTTCAACAGTTGTGCTTACCGACCGACTGAGCCACAATTTCACTTTAAGCTCGTGGGAAGCTCTTAGGAAGCATCAAGTCTTATCAACGTGGGATCAATATGTCGCCGATGCTAGACGCTCATCTTTTTGACGAGCTTCAAGGCCGCGTCGGATCAGACCTCGAGATCCTGATTGATTCGACTGACGCCCGCTTTCAGGAGTACTCCAAGAGATGGTCTGACACTGACCGACAGATCCCGGCAGCTATAGTTCTTCCCCGATCGGAAGAACAGATACAGAGTACGGTATGCTACTTTGGTGCCCCAAGCCTCTTTGCCCGTGGGGATCTTGACAGTGTTTCAGGTCCGCTGGGCCGTACAAAACTCAGTGCCTTTTGTCACAAAATCAGGCGGCCACAGCACCTGGTCGACGATAGGAAAAGAGGGATTTATCATCGACCTGAGCAAATATTCGGGGATTACAGTGGACTCCCGCGGATCGGTTGCGAAGCTCAAGGGAAGCATTCTGTCCAAACCCGTAGCCGTGCACCTGGCCGACAATGGGTACTTTGCCGGTAATGCTCAATTGAATGGACCCTGCATGTGACCAGAACGTCTCTAACTTGATTTATCCAGCTATTGGGAATGGAACTCTGGTTGGGGCTGTCCCCTATTTCTTGAACGGAGGGGCCTCAATCACCACCTCCCTCACAGGTTACGGCTCGGACCAGATCATGGCAGCGCGCATGATCGACGCACAGGGCGATCTGGTGGAAGTCACGCAGGAGAAAGAGCCAGACCTTCTCTACGCGATCCGAGGCGCCGGCCAGTTCTTTGGGCTCATCACGGAGCTGACAGTTAAGATCTGGCCACTGACTGAGCTCGGAAACGACAGCGGCCTCGTCTGGAGCGGACGCTTCGTTTTCCCTATTGACAGAGCACCAGAAGTTGCACAGGCGATGGAAAGGGTCGTAGAGGACGACAGAAAGGCCACGGCTGGCCTCCTAATGGCCATATGCCCGCCACCCGCCCGGAAGCCCACATTGGTGGTCGCCGCGAGGTACATCGGCAACCCAGACGACGCCCCAGAAGCCTTTGGTGCGCTTCACGCCCTGAAGCCACTCATTGCTGACGGTAGGGCTGTCCCAATCCAGAATGTAAGTGACGGCCGTGAGGCGTTGGAAGCCAAAGGTGGCTTCAAGACCTTTGGCACGGTGGGTTTGCGACGCTTCGATATTGAGAGGTTTCTCGCGACCGTCGAAGTGTGGAAGCGTCTCATGGATGAGTGTCCAGATGCCTTAAACACTACCTTTAATTCCCAGTGGGATTCGCGCCCACCGAGGCAGCCCTCGTTCGAGTCAGCAAACTCTCTCCATGACATCAGGTTTTGGCAGTAAGTCCGTCCTGAGCCACCTAATGGACTGCGGCGATCCTGGAAAGCTGTGCTGAATTGTTGATCGCCCGTAGGAACAACATCATTTGGTATACGGACGCTGCCAGCCACAAAAAGGTCGCCGAGCTGAACGCAGAGTGCATTGCCATCTCTAGGGGCCCCGATCGATCCGAATATGCCGACTTCCAAAACGCAACCAGGACTGATCCCATCGAGCTTCGCTTCAGAGGCGAGGGCAAGTTGGAAAAGCTGCGGATGTTGAAGAGAAAGTGGGATCCCGAAGGAGTCTTCACCAGGCAATTCTTGGACTAGGTTTCTTCCAGTACTGTTTAGGCATGTCCAATCTTACTTCTTAACACCATCGTTGAGTGAGGCGAGGGCGCCGACGCTTGCTGCGCTCATGCCTTGGACAATTACCCCCACGGCTCACCCAATTTGACGGTTCCCATACTGGGTTGACACCAAGGGCAGTGAGATACGCAAGCGGTCATATATGCTCTTCTAGGCACATGCATTTATAGGTGTCACTTGCTGAAATGGCAAGGTTCGCAGGCCATGTAACAGAGCTTGACTTCCTGCTTTCTATAGTATTCATGGTCGAATTTCTTTGAAATCTAAATATGTGCTTGTATGCTCCAGCTTCATTCAACACGACTCAGCTCCTTGACCGAGAATCATTGAAGCCGGGATTTCTTTTATGGACAAAAACAAGTCGCTCATCCCCTGCTCGCAACGGACAGCCATGTAACGGCACTCGTCCCTTGCTACTTTTGGTGTTGCGAACCAAGATCCTCGTCTTCGCTGTCTAAGACGGTGTCGCCGAGACCATTGGCCGTCGCCCTCTCCTAGTATCCATAAAGACGGGAGAACCGCCTAGATGACCAAGTCCAGGGTGCACTCTATCTTCCCATGGGCTTGTTGTTCTCCTCGGCTGACAAGTCTCGTTCAACCATCTCAATGGATGTCAGACTAGGAAATCTCTTCGAGAAGTTGCGAACGTAGTCATCCTTCTCCTCAGCCGTCATGTCCAGGGCTGGCTGGCCGGGAAGGTCAGCGGCTATAAGTGCCTCCAACTTGCCCGTTTGCCGCATCCCCGCGGTGCTCATGCCCTGCTTCGGCGGCGAGGATGACCTGAGGGTGTGATTACTGCTGCTGCTTGTCAAGGTCCTAATCAGATGCCCCGGCTTCGGTGGCGCCGTCGGCCTGCTGACAGGATCTTTGGGCGGTGGTAAGGGCTTCGAGGAATCCGACACCGCTGGTGCCATACCTGCAGCCCGGTTGAGGGAGCTGGAGCTGGACATCGGACGAGGTGCTCCTGTTGAACCTACGCCGGAACCAATCGGCTTCCGCGGTATTTCTGGTCTCGTATCCGGTTGCGCGGAGCTCGCAGCGGGCCTCGTGTACTGACCATAACCTTCCGCTGTCTTCTTGACATTTGACGACGAACGCGCGTTCTCATCCAAAAGGCTCTGCACCTTGTTCTGTATTGCGACTGCCCTCGAAGAGCCACCGACAGGAGGCGGCGCGGGTTTCCCCCCTCCCCCACGCTGAGCAAGCCGCGCACGATATTCCGCTTGCGCAGCAGCAACCCTCCTTTCTTCTTCCTCGAGCTGTCGCTGCTCTATTTCGCGGCGCATTGCCGGTGTGAGTTCCTCCGAGTCTCCTAGGGCCTGACCATCGTCACTTCGACCGTCCGTGGCTTCTGACCCAGCGATTGGCGTCAGGTCTCTACGCTCCATGGCTTTGAATGGCGAGGGAGTACGGTCTGGAGGCGGTGCTTCCGACTGACTGCCTTCAAATCTTTTAAAAGCATCGCCGAACTTCCCGGCAAATATGGATTTCTTTCCGAGATTGGAAAGACTCGATCGTTTGCTCTCTAAACTCTTCCTCGGCTGTGTGTCCTCCATGGACCGGAGGAAGTCAACGTTCGATTCGATGTTCATGTCGTCGTCAAGTAAGCTTGGTGACGGTGCTCTGTCTGCCGCAGGTAGCTTTGGAGAGGGAAGGGCTGGGGAGCCCAGTGGCTTCGAGTTCTTCTCCTGCTCGCGAAGGAAATCCAAGTTAGACTCGAGATGGGTGCTGACTGGGCGCGGACGTCCAGATATCGACCTCGATTTTGTTATGGGCTCCAGATTTTCCATACTAGGCCGTCCCCCCTCAAGTGAAGGCCTCGACGAGGACGGTTGTCGCGAGTGACCTTGGAATGACGATATGCGAGGGGACGCGGCAGGCCTCAAGGATGGAGAATCCGTGCGGATTGGTAGTGGAACGTCTTGAAGTTGTGGCTGGGGCTGTTGTTGCTGCTGCTGCCTTGAGACGCTCGAGGATCGTTGATGATCGTTTGGAGGGAAGCGATAAACCTGGTACTGCGATGGAGTGGTAGATGCTTGCCGTTCAGGCGGCGGCGTCGTCATCGTGCCCGTTGATACCATGGTTGAGCGCGTGGGGGCGGGTTGAAAACCTTGGGCTGACCCTGAGGAGATGGCTTGCAGCTCTGGTGTATTCTTGATGATGGCTGACGCGCGGCTCATCTCGGTGGGTTTAGGAGGAGCGGACGCGCTCTTGGGCGGCAGAACAGATTGCCTTTCTGGAGATAACGAGGGCAAAGTAGGACCGCGGTTCACATCAGTCGACGTCCTACTATTTGATGGCGGCTGCGAAAGCTGGCTTTGGGGCACAGCAAATGCCTCATCCACTGCATTCCCCGCGTCTTTCTTCGCAGCTGTGGGCGAATTTGAGCTGTCAAAGTCAAATGCGACACCCTTCTCATGCAATATCGAAAACTGATCGAGTGTTGGGAACCGAGATGACAGCTCATCACCGCTTTTCAAGCTGGCGTTGGCGTCCAGCGCAGCGAAAGGATCGCCGTCGGTGCCCGCCATGGGCGACCGATTCGGCTTCGGGGATGGGTTCGGGCGTGGAGCCGAAGCCGGCGGCCTGCCCCGTCGCATGGGTTGGATATCCGGTATCACTGTCTCATGCTGCGGTGGCGGCGAGAATACAGCTCCGACAACAGGCGCCGAGGGTTCTTGCCGAGGTGCCTCCTGGGGTCGTCCTTCCGATCTCGACCTGCCTGTGTATATCTAGATATCGTGTCAGCGGGGACAGCAGCTAGGGGTTATGCGAGGGCAGATCGTACATCTTTAACGGGAGTCTCGCGGCCCTGCATGGCACAGGCCTCCTTCAGGACTTGATAAATATTTGGCCTGGCCTGCGGACTTTCTTTCAACATGGAAGCTGTAGCACTTGTTAACGTCGCGCAACCCCACATCTCCTTCAGAGACAAGACGCACCAATCAGCCTTTTCAATCCATCTGAAAAGGCCGGGTAGCTGGGAAACCTGTAGCTTGCGTTGAGAATCGCCAGCTGGCCCTGCTCTTCAAATGGGGTGGTGTAGTAGCACAGCTTATACAGCAAGACACCCAATGCCCAGATGTCTGACTTTTCATCGATGGGCTGCTTTCGGTACACATCAATCATCTCCGGGCTCCTGTATTGCATGGTAGTGTGCTTCTGTACATCCTCCTCCACGAGCCGACAGTCGACGACGGTTGTTGGGGCAGCTCTCGGGGGAGCAGCAGAGCCAAAGTCGCACAGCTTGAACTTTTTCCTCGAGGCAGTCGCATTGATGAGAACGTTTTCGACTTTCAAATCGCGGTGGAGTAATGGAGGCTTCAGGTAATGCATGCACGCAACGCCCTCTGCGACGTCGGTAAATATTTGGAGAATCTCGGGCTCGGTCAACCTGTGCTGTAGGCGTGTGTTCATGAAATCGATCAGGCCGCCGCCATTGCAGTATTCCATGAGCAGGAACACCTCGTAGCCCCCGCCCCTAAGCTCCGAGGCGTGCGAGTCGATGTAGGTGACGATTGGGCGGTGCCCCTTGAGCCGCTTCATGGTTTCAACCTCGGTGCGCATGCCTCGCAGAGCATCCTTATCCGGGACAGCAACGCGCTTCAGCACGGCCAGGTCCGTGCCGTCGACCGGCTTGGGCAGCTTGACGAGGTAGACATGGGCGAAGCCGCCCTCTGACAGGTATTTCTGGATCACCACGCGATGGCTGCCGACCTGGATCTTGGTCCCGGGCGCAAAGGTGCCGACAGGAGCACCGGAACCTGGGACCACTGGGATGGGGGCGCCGTATGTGACTGCCTGGCCATGTCTCGGGGCGGCGACCGGCGCAGGGTGGCCGTAGGAAGCCATCGCGGTGGCTTTGTCTCTGGGGCGGGATTGGGGAGCCTCTCTGAGCCTGAGGCTGGGCCGAGTATCGAGCAGGAAAGGGGGGGAGGAGGAGCGGCGTCGAGGGAAATAGAGGTGGGACTTGGGCGTTGAGGGCAGCGTCGGTGGAGTATAGGGGTCGCTTAGGTAAAGGGATATCGGGGTCGGTGTCGGTGTCGGCGACGTCGTCGAGAGCGGGTCGCAGCCTGGATCAGGAACAAGGCACAGACAGGCAGACAGGGCGGGTTGGTTGGTGTAACACTGGCTATAAAGATGCCATCTCCGAACGGTGCATGTGCTGAGTCTTTGCTGGGAGAACGTAGAGGCAGGAAATGCGGCAGAAGTTGAGTGTGCTTGGCTTGTGCTTGGCTGGGCTGAGTAGATCCTCAGGACTTGTCGCCGTTGCTGTGGCTGCTGCTGTCGCAAAGGGGTCGAATGCGTGTCGTGACGCAAGCTCAACCTGGCTTCATTGGTGTCTAAATGCACATGCAGTACTGTACGGAGTATGGCACCCCACCCACCCAAGACGTAGCACCATATTATGCAGTCCTGTGGTCGTGGCTGCACGCAGCTGGGTCCCTGAGTGAGTTGGCTGGCTGGCTGGCAGGCAGTTTGGTTGGGTGCCTGGCAGTGCTCCCCGTGCTCCCTCCAGCGTCCCCGAGTCTCGTGCTGGGATCAGCCGTCAGACACTATGGGGACCTGGCACCCACCATAATGGGCGCTAGGACCACGCATAAACTTGGGACATTAGGTTCGAACCCGTTGCGGTACCTGGCTTGAGTCCGACTTGAACGCCACGCAACTTAGACCCTGAGATGGGCGGTTCTCTGATTCCTTATGTCAGATTAATATGCTGTGGGGGGTATCTCTTTGCCACATTGGTCTCTAACTTCATCTGATATGCGATGCCCCCCCACAAAACACAAATCAACACGCTTCTTGGCTCAACTGTTTCTGTGTAGACACCACAATCTCCCTTGACCACGTATACTATTACAACAACCTGGCCATATTTTCACAAAATAATACGAAACGCCATTTCGGAGCTTCTGTGGCTTTCTTACCTTCTACCAGGCGGTCCTATATTAGTTCATTCTACAGGAATGTTGCACAGTAGGCACTCCCCAGGTTCTCCGCTACATATATGCTGTGGCCAAATAACGAACAATCGAGCAAAGCTCGTAGTGACTTGTTCCTCCAGACCCACCAGCCTGCTTCCCTCCTACCTTCGCTCGTGTCTATTTCAGGCTCATAATGCCATCGTCACAGAAAACACAACCGCCTAATTCGAGCTGTCCAAGCTCTTCAAAAAGCTGACTACTCTATCCCCAAGCCAGTCCTGTGATGCTTGAGCATCAACAGTGTGGTTTGCCCCAGGGATCAAGCCTGATAGGCTGCTCATACTGGGGCAGAAAGATTTCCACCTGGCCAGCAGCTTCTCAAAATCGACGGTTTTGGGAACATATTGATCCTCTGCGGATGGCAAAACCATGATGGGCTGCTTGACCCGGCCCCAAATCGCGGCAAGCTTTTCATCGGGGATGTCTGATGAGAAGTAATCATCGTCGCCGCTTGGAAGGGGTGAAACGTCAGCCTCGTGTGCTCGTGTTCACAATGAATGAACAGGCGACTCACCCGACGCTTGCTAAAGAATGAAGCCGATACGCAGTCACAGGCCAAGGAAAGAAGGGTCGGGGCAGTTTCGACTTGGGCACGGCATCGTCCTTCCTGCCATCGTTAATCATCTCGGTGGCCAGCCCAACCATTCTTTCCGCCTCGTCTTTGCCAAGATCCACGACAAAACCCTCCCGGTCAGAGACCGAGCCCTGGAGAATGAAGCCATCCACTGGTAGATTCTGGTGTTTCTCATAGTCGGTGTACTCGATACAGTCCTGTCTACGGTTAGTAACCGTGCGACGTCAAGCGTCAGAATAATTCGCACATACCTGGGAGCCCGTGGAGTGGCCCATCAGGACTACCTTCTCCTTGCCAATGCCTCGTAGATACTTGACCAGAGAGGAAACGTCTTGAACATCCTTGGCCAGGTTGTTCCACCCGAAGCCGCAGAAGGAAGAGCGTATGCGGATCTCAAAGACAGAGTAGCTGAGGCCCGTGTCGGCTTCAATCTTGGCAGCGACTGTCCGGATGTAGGGAACAGTGTGAGGCCCGTCTCCGAGACCCCCAACGAAGATAAGGGCGTTGCGAGCCTCGGACGAGCCCAGCTCGTATGCACACGCGTGTTTGACTTTGGATGGATATGGATGTACCGTCACAGAGAAGGGCTTGGATGCCATGATCGCGAGGGGACTTGCCAAGATGGTTGATGATGCAAAATTTCGTTCGTGTTGCGTTCAGTTGCGGGTTTATTAAATATCAAATTGCTTAATAAACTGCTCGCTGCTGCAAGAGCCCGACATTCTGCATGTTCCCTCTATCCATTGCATGTGCCTTGGATATGCTGCATCTAGGCAACGGTGGGCCGTAACGGTGGCCTGGGTTCTCACAGTTTCCAGGGCCGTTTTGGCCCGGCCCCGCTTTAGCGGCTCAGTCTGGTTCAGCTGGCCGAGTGCCACGGCTGCTGGAGCCTCTCAGCAGGTAGCCCTGAATTCTGGAGGCACATCAGGCTACACCAGCGCCTTCCCAACTAAGGACGAGCTGCACCAGTACTCCAAGACGGAGACTGCAGCGAATTAACCCCATTCTCATCGCTTTTTGCAGCCTTCATGACAAACAAAGCCTGTGAGGCTCTGACAATGCCTCGGTGAACACTTGATCTTCTCTTCCTTGAAATCTGGCCCTGCCCAAAGGACGCCCGGCACGGGCAGCAGGGGCGGTTCGGTATGGCCTCTCAGCTTGGCCCTAAATCCGAGTTTACCTCATCCGCGAGGAATCAATTCTTTGCAAAGGTGAGTGACGTCGCCTCCCCCAACCAGCATACTCATTCCTGTCACATTCCCCACTGACTCGTCATCAGCTCAAACCCGTCTGTGTAGAGATCAGCAGGCTTGCCCTTCAAGGCAGTAACGGCCATGACAAGACCGTCGGTCCCAAGCGCCTGCAGGAGTTGCTCAATCAGCTCAACGGCGTCCTGGAGGACCAGATCCAGTACGACGCCATAGTGCTCGACGAAAAGATAGCAGACTACGTTTTCTTCCCGCTGTCGCATCTGTTAAGACAGCATGATACTCATCCTATTCGGTTGATCGAGACCGTCATCAAGTCACTCCGTCTCTTGATCCAGTACGGTTGGAAGTCCAAGATCTCGAAAGAGTTGTCGCAACAACTTCTCATCCTCTTGACTTTCATAATCGGTGGCGTGCCAGGCACGGAGCAAAGCCATCCTGTGAAGCCCGAAGAGACGATCCTGGAGGGGTACGGGGCTCTGACGGCGTTGATCAAGGCGGCAGGGCTGTCGGCGAAAGACTCTCCGTTGACGGACGCGGACATCATCCCGTCATTTGGTCACTCCGTCTCGGTCATACTGGATGGTGTGACCGGGGGAAGTACACCCGAGATCCAAATCGAAGCTCTGCGTGCAATTCTGGCTGTTTATACGACCATCAAACAAGACGATGTGCTGGCTACCTTCTTTCCTGGCACCGTGTCCTCGCTGACCCGTACCCTCTCCCCACCTCTGTCGACCAGAGCACAGAGGCGAGTGCTCGTCAACTCTATCAACGTTCTGAGGGTAGTCCTTACCAAAGTTCTTGGGGACCTTAAATTACGAAACTTGCTACGGCAGATGGAGACAGATGGCTATGGACCTGACGAAATCGGCAAGGTTGAGAAGAATGAAGGCAAGGTTCTCACGGTTTCATGGTTGAGAGCCACAGCTGCACAAGTGAAGACAGCCTTGTCCACTGTTCTCAAACTGAGAAATCATGGCGACTCAGATGTCCTAAGATCCATGAATCGGCTCTGCATCACACTCTTGGACGAGTGTCACTCAACCTTGTCAGATTGTACATCAATGCTGGTCGAGAGTGCTATCATGCTCCGGGAAGAGGAAAACGAACAGCCAGGCCTCGGCATCGACGTCCTCGGGGACGAGAGAACAGGCTTTTACGGTACCTCGTTGCAGGACCTTGCCACAATTTACCCTGAACTGTTGGATTCTATCAACGCCACGGTGTACAACTGGATCACAGGTATGCCCCGCGCGATGCAGTCTAGCGATGAGCGTGTGAAGCAGCAGGCCATGCGCAACATAATCAAGGGAAACGAGCTAGTGTCTGCACTACAGATACAATCCACGAACCTTCAGGAATCCCTTTCCTCAGCGCTGAGGGACAGCATTGTGTCCTTAATTCTCAACTCGAAAAACCCAAAGATCCAAAATGAGGTCGATGTAAACGAGAACTTCTGGCGAGGTACAGGCATGATAGAGACAAGCAAGGATCTACAAACGTATCGACCAATCCTACTGCTTCAAGAAAGTCAGAGGGACACGAGGCAAGACGTTGCGAATCTTATACAGAATGTTGGCTCGGCGTCACAACAAATCAAACTGGCAAATGAGATGCTCCCCTTCATCCTTGAGACCACTGGCGTCGACCAGATATCTGCCTTCTGGCTCTCTTTCGAGCTCCTCAAGTCCTCCTTCAACAAGACCTCTGAAGTTGACGACTTACTGGATCTGACGGACGCAGCGTCAGATCCGTCCTCACCCGAAGATGCAGAGTCCGTCTTCGACGAGCTCTACTCGTTTTCCGTCTCCATCCTTGACGCACACTCAGACGCGGCCACCGACGAGGTTGACTGGCGCCTCGAGGCCATCGCATTGGAAGTCACCGCCTTCGCCGGCCACCGTCTCGGCCCTTCCTTCCGCCCAGAACTCATAGACGTGCTCTACCCCGTTGCGACATTCCTGGGCTCTACAATACCGGAGCTCAAAGGCCACGCGATCGCGACGCTGAATAGCCTTGCTTCGTCGTGCGGATACGGCAGTGTATCTGAGTTGATTATCGACAATGTGGATTACATGGTGAACTCGGTGTCACTGCGCCTAAACCAGTTCGACGTCTCACCTGCGTCAACAAAGGTACTTATAATGATGATCCGTCTGACAGGCCCGAGCCTCTTGCCATACCTGGATGACGTCGTTGCCGGCATTTTTGCTGCCCTAGACAGCTACCATGGATATTCTGCATTCGTAGAGAGTCTCTTCGGGGTCTTGTCGGAAGTGGTCGAGCAAGGCGTCAGGTCCGACAAGCTGCTGATCGAAGACGGAAAGAAAAAGGCTGTGAACCATAGGAAGCGGCCGCTCGAATCCTCTGGTATTGATGAGGCGCTTGCCTTTCTAGACAGACGAAAGAGGAGGCAGCGGGAACAAGAAGAGGAGGAAGATGTGGAGGAAGTCATACGCGACCATCCGAGAGAAGCATGGAAATCTGCAAAAGACGAACTGGATGCTTTCGAGTCCAGAGAAAATGGCGAGGACGAGTCTGAAGATGCTGCTCCCAACAACAACGAGGAAGTGGCTCATCCTAAAACACCTGCATACACCATACTCACCAAGATTACTTCCCTGACGCAACATTATCTCACCTCACCTACGCCGAAATTGCGCAAACAGCTGCTCGATCTGCTCTCGAAGGTATCATCAGCGCTAGCGCCGGACGAAAATGCATTCCTCCCGCTCGTTAACGATGTCTGGCCTGTAGTTGCGAGCAGGCTTCATGATTCGGAGCCTTACGTTGTCATATCGGCGTGCGGTACACTGGCCGCACTATGCGAAAGCGCAGGTGATTTCCTAGGCTCACGAGTCAAGACAGAGTGGTGGGAAGGGCTGGGGAAGTGGTGCTCTAGAAAGAAGGACGAGGCGCGCAAGAACAGCAAGATTGGAGGCGGTCTGAACGCTCCCAGAACGCCGGGAAGCAGCATGCCGGGCGGACAGCACAAGACTGGTGGCGACAATAGCATATTGATACCTGTGCGTGGAGGAGGGGAGATTCCTGGCTCTGGCTTGCAACTCGAGGCGCCAGGATCTCGCACAGTGTCAAGTGGTCTCGGTCGGTTCGCGTCCGCGGCACAGACTTGGAGCGCAACGGTGTCGCTTCTGATCGCCATCGTATCATTTGTGCGAATCGAAGACGACATCTTCGAGCAGATTCTGGACTTGCTCGCGGACGACGTGCTCCCGCGCAACGAAGAGGCCCGCAGGGCTCTGGAGGTCATCAACCCTGATGCGGTCTGGCTGGCCTTGTTCGAAAGGAATGTCGTCGAACCAAGACCAGCGCCAGTCATGGAAGGTGTGAACTTCGCACGCATGGAGAAGGCTGGGAGCTGAGGGGGCGGTCAGTCAGCCTTACACGGGCATATAGCACCGACTAGGCAAGCCCATCATGTAGAACCATTGATATGGAAAGTTTTCCCATGCCGTACAATCCACAGCCCCTCAGTGATTCGGGTGCAAATGTGTCCACGACAAGGGCGTCCACCCTTCTCTCAGGGAATGGCTTGCTCGCTTCTGCTGTTATCTACTCCTGTACTCGCACCCCAACTGCCTTTAAATCTTGGTGCCGTACAGACAGTGATTACTGTCACGGTAAGCTCTCAAACCGAGGCTGCCATCTGTGGTCGCGGTGGGGAAGAGGAACGTAACATCCCGTGCCAGGGAGCCAGCCATGGTAATGGCATTCCATGCATGCTTCCAGAAGCCCGCATGGAAGCGGCAATCAACACACCACCTTCAATGGCGCAGTAGGCTTGAACGGCCGCACGCGCTAAGAGGGCAGAGTAGACCCAGGCGACGAGGGCGGAATGTGGGCATGTCTGGTCTCTCTTACTGGCCGACTCAAGCAAGGTGATGGCCGCGTTTTGGGGTCGAGCCAAGTCCGCGCGTACTCGTTCCACTGTTGCCCAAGCCACACGTAATACGCGTAACACGGCTCCGTTGAGAGACCTGCGCAGAAGCCGCGCCTCTTTTCGGTACGAGTGAGCTGTATGTCGGCAGACTGGGGTTGGGAGAAGATCAAAGATCCCGCGCCTCGTCTGTACCTGCCTCTTCAGGCTTCATACTGACCCGAAGCTTGGCCAACCCTAGCCAGAATGGCGGTCCTTGCCTCGAAATGAAAGATATGCACCATCTGGGTACGAAACAGATCATGATGGCGTTGGTTGCCATTGGCCGACATGCGCGGGGGATGAAATGGAGGGGGGGGTAGGGGACGGAGAAGCTTCCGCGGTGGGAAAGGCCAGTCGTGCGACCCGCTCTGAATCGCCTCACTTATACCGGGAATGTGCTGTAATGCTAGTGTCTCTTTGGCGCTTCACGGTTGATAGGCTGGCACTTGGATTGCAAAGTAGTTGGTCGATTGCGTTAGGTGGCCTGGCGTGCCTGGCTGGCCGGGATCAGCCTCTGAACCGGCGAGGACTGCATAGAATGCTTCCAGAAGGGTGTTAGCAACGCCCGACCAACTGCAGACCGACCCGGCGAATTGGAACCTGTCGCAGCACCCTCGCGGGGAGACGGGTTTGAACTACTGTGTATAATGGTGACCTCCAGTAGTGTAGGCCACCCCGGCCTTGCCGAGCAAGGCCTGGGCTCGGCTTGCCAAGGTTGCCTTCGGCGGTTTTGCGGGTGTATGGCCAAACGAAGGGCAAGCTTTAGTTTGATCGGCCAGGGCAAGAAGTCAGAACGCGTCTGAATCAAGATTCGCGGGTCACGATAGTTCAAGTGGTGGCGGCCGTAGAAACAGCGGGCTCAACGAAGCTGGACATTTGGCATCTCGCAAAGTGGGCCCTGGCTGATCATTCGGGTTGGGCAGTACGAGCTGTTCGAAGGAGCAGCCAGTCGTGTGACAGGTCTGAATTTCTGTAGGCCGATCCTTAGTTGGTCCCATCGGGCTTGGCTAGGGTCAAGCCTTTGCCCAGATGTGATAGCCCTGGCGGCAGCAGCCAAGCACGATGGGGCAACTCTTGGCCATTGGGTCTCGTAAAGCTTAGCCGTGACTGCAAGCACTCCTGCTGCTTGCAGCAGAGGAGAGATCACATCTTGGACAAGTGTGGACAGAGAGAGCATTCGAGACAGGGTGCGAGCCTGATCTGTTTGGTTGAAGAGACAGGCTGGGCACTACTGAGCAAATGCGCGGCTGTTCAGCGGCAGAGCATGCCCGCGCCGGGAGTGTAGGCGTTAGCTTTGTTGTGTCACTCGGTGGTGCTGGGGTGGTCAGAGTCTGGTGTTCCCTGCAGCCAGCCGCCATGCCGTGGGTTCCAAGGGATTGCAGCCATGCGAGCCTCCCAAAAAGCGATCTCCCTAGTGGGCTCGCTTTTCTGGAAACGCTAGAAGCTCTCGGGTGTGATCCAATAGTGAGGGCGGGAGGAGGAATTCGTGTGGCAGATAGTGGTGACCACAACGGATCTTGCGGTAGGCGTCGACTTTGTACAGCAGGTTGTAGACCAGACCGTGCGCTGGTATCTTCCCGTACGTTTCGGCGCATGCATGTGGGTGGCGTGGCTTCGTGCTAATTACTTGACGTGATTGAGGACAGTGAACAAAGACAATTCCCTGAGTGGATTTCACAAGAGGCATACCCACAAAGAGATAGCGCCAGATAGCGAGTTCCGACCCCCAGATTCTATAGCGGCTACGTACGTAATTGATTGATGAGAGCGAGAGATCTGGTCTGGTCTGGCCTGGCGAACCCCAGAGTCCCCAGAGTTGATGGGGGATGGCTCGTGGGCGTAGTGGATCCAGCAGGATCAAGTGGCCGAGTCAGACATTGCAGGGTGATAAGGCCTAGGCACGCGATCGGACAAAGTCAAGTATTTGCTCAGATCAGAGCGAGAACAAAGACCAGTCACATCAACAAGCGATGATTTTGTAGCCGAGGCAATTACTCATGACAACCCTTCAGCCTGGCCAACTACATATGTCTCTAAGCCTGCGAGTCTGCCAGTCGGGCCATGCAGGCCAGGCAGGGGAGGCAAGAACCAAGGGAAGTGGGCAGCCATGTGCACTGCTCCTGCAGGCGGGTGGGGCGGGACGAGGCTCTCTGCACAACAAGGGCTTGTATCACTCAACCATTGCTTGCCACATTACACATACAATGAATGATGCAGGTAACAACTTACATGACCTGCGCAGTGGTAAAATAAAAGAAAGTAAAAGAAAATAAAACAAAATGAAAATTAAAAAAATTAATAGACAGCAATTTAGCTGATGTCCCAAGCCTGATGTCTGGGACGGACAAAGTAGTCCAGCAAAGCATGCCAGTTGGTCTGAACCCGGTGCCGTACCAAATCGAGCTGGATGCAACCTTCCTTTCCTGACTGTCCTGATTGGCAGTTCGACCTTCCTTATCAACGGGGACAGGGATCATGTCTAGCAGGGGTTCTGTTTCCCTGGCCGTCCACTTAAGCTTCGTGCCTAGATTGTCAATTATTAGCTTGTATCGTCAGCACGGCAACATGGTCCCCCAACGAACGCTGATTGACTCCAGACCCTCGGCCCTACTGTATCAATCCAGCTGTCTCATTCCCAGTCATCAGGCAGCCTACTGGTAATTGCCCGCCCAGGATAATGCTGCATTGTATTTGTCACCTGGCTAGTTGCCTTTCTGTCGGCCTGCCTGAGTATTTTCTTCACTGTGATGGGCGCTGTCTCTGGGAAATTCACGAGGACTAGAAGCTGACCAGAGCTGGTTGCGCAAGGTGCCCAGAGCTTCCCGAGACTCGAGATGGCACCAGTGTTCGAAACACGATCCCAGCCATGCGGCGCCAAAAAGTTTTAATGCCCATCAGCATGCCACCACATGCCATTGTCCCACCAGGATACCATACATGCCTTCAATGAGCCCTCTGCTAGTCTGCCACCGTTCAAGTGAGAAGCGCCATGGCCCTACTCCGTCCGGCCTCAACCTCTATCGAGCAGCCTGGGTAGCTACCGCCGCCAGAGTTCTTTGTCGCTGAGCGTATGGGGGCTGTGGAACAATATTGCTGCCATCCAAAGGCCCAGGTCCCGCGTTGTCGGTGCAGACACCCGCCTTGTCTTGACCACCGGGGACCACCCTTGTCCGGTCAGCCGCACCTCTGGGCCCCAGGGCCGACTGCAGCTTGGTGCTAGCTCAATCTCCTCCTCCATGGTTATTAGCGTGCCATCGAGGCCCGTTTGGATTCGGCCCCCTGTCTCAATACTGCCCCGGCTGGTTGCCCCAGTCCTGGACACTCCCTCCGTGTCCATTTCTCGCGCCCAATCTTATAAGTATGAGTTGCCCCTCTGCCTTGCTATCCGCTTGTTCAAGTCCTCGGCGCTTCCCTACTCTTGGTTGATACCCCATATCCCACCGGTCGGATTGATTGCTCAGAGGATAAAAGGCCCAATAGCCTACCAAGATGGCGCAATACGGCGAGAAGAGCCACACCGACAAGGAGGTCGTCGAGCCTCACAATGGCTACGGTTCAGAAAACGTCGACGAGGAGGTTGGGGTCGTCAACAAGTCGGGCGCCTTGTCCCGTGACCTGAAATCCAGACACATGCAGATGATTGCGATTGGTACGATGTCAAACCTCTTGTCTGCTTCCATCTCCATTTGTGACAGAAAGCTGACAGCCCGGTTCTTCTAGGTGGTGCCATTGGTGCTGGTCTCTTCGTCGGCTCCGGAAGTGCCCTTCACACGGGCGGTCCTGCGTCACTCGTCATCTGCTACACCATCATCGGCGTCATGCTCTTGTTCACCTGTCAGGCCTTGGCCGAATTGGCTGTTCTCTACCCAGTCAACGGTGCCTTTTACACCTACGTCGTCCGCTTTATCGATCCGTCATGGGGCTTCGCTATGGGCTGGGACTACGCTATCTCGTGGCTGACCATTCTGCCCTTCGAGCTTGTTGCTGCGTCCATCACAATCAGCTACTGGCGTGACGATCTCAACATGGGCATCTGGGTTGCCGTCTTTCTCGTGATTCTCGCCTTTATTCAGATATTCGGTGTTCGAGGCTATGGCGAGGTTGAGTTCATCCTCAGTATGATCAAGATCGCAGCTTGCACTGGGTTCATCATCCTTGGGATCGTCATCAACTGCGGAGGTGTCGGGAACCAAGGCTATCTTGGAGCGAAATATTGGCGCGACCCTGGTGCGTTCCAGAACGGCTTCAACGGATTTTGCTCCGTGTTCGTCGTCGCTGCCTTCGCATTCGGTGGCACGGAGCTGGTCGGCCTTGCGGCTGCCGAGTCTGCCAACCCCAGGAAAGCGATTCCACTCGCAACAAAGCAGGTCTTCTGGCGTATCTTCTTTTTCTATGTCGTGAACCTCTTCATCGTGGGCCTCATCATCCCCTCCAACGACGAACGCCTTCTCGGTTCTTCTGGCGCCAACACCAAAGCCTCGCCCTTCGTGCTTGCCATTGAGGACGCTGGGATCAAGGTCCTCCCGTCCATCTTCAACGCTGTTATCACCCTGGCCGTCATCTCGGTCGCGAATTCCTGCACCTTTGGCTCCACCCGAACTATGCAGGCCATGGCTGAGCGGGGGATGGCTCCAAAGTTCCTGGCACACGTTGACAAGCACGGACGCCCTATCTGGTGCGTTGCTGTGCAGCTCGCCTTTGGCCTGCTGGCGTTCATTGGAGAAGCATCATCACAGAGCACCATCTTCACCTGGCTCCTGTCTCTCTCTGGTCTTTCCTACTTTTTCGTGTGGGGAACCATTTGTGCGACACACATCCGTTTCCGGAGGGCATGGAAGCAGCAGGGCTACAGCCTGGACCTCATCCCGTACAAGCCAACCCTGGGCGTTTGGGGGAGTTGGATTGGTTTCTTCCTTTGCGGTTTGTGCTTGATTGCTACGTTCTACAGTTCGCTCTACGTAAGTTCATTCCAGGCTCCTGTTCATTCGTGTCTCAGGGCAGGCTTGCTAACAAATCTGTGCCTAGCCATCCCCGGATGCGACCCCTGACCCAGAATATTTCTTCCAGCAGTACCTGGCCGCCCCGGTGGTTCTGGCATTGTACCTCTTCTGGAAGGTCTACACTAGGGACTGGCGTCTTATGGTACCCATCCACGAGATGGATCTGATGGCTGGTGCCCGTCTGCACAGCGTTACGGAGAACGAGGATGATGAACTTAGGAAGCAACCTTGGGTCAAGCGTATTGTCCGTGGGCTTTTCTAGACAGTTTCGCAGACTAGATTCAATACCTCGGGAAATCATTTCGTTCATCTATGAAAAGTCAACAACAAATTCTAATGGTCGAAGTCATATTGTGTAGATGGAAGGCGTTGAAGCAACCCCGTCAATCGATACCCTATTTTGACGCACCAATACTTCGATACCAGAAATTGGCCAACGCTTCTTCCGTATGACCCGTTGCTCATCACCAGCTGGAATGGTGTATTCATAGCCGGTTCCAGCTCAGCCGGTCTCCGAGGTGGCCCTTAGGCCACAAAATGAAGCTAAAAATGACCTTCCAAAAGTGGCATGGCGACTGCGTTCAGTAGAGTCACCAAGTACTACATGCCGCATTGAGCGGGAAATTTGTATATCGGCATGTACGGCCCTAGGTGCGTACACTATTTTCGGGATCATGGAAACTTTCTCGTTTCTTCAATGATGGGCTCCTCCCATCCAACGTGACAAGGCCATGGTCCCATTGCGCGCTACCGAGTTGAGGCAACGGGAAATTGTGTTTCGGTTGCACTAGGAGATTCCAGAACGAACCTTGGCGAGCTTGTCTTGTCTTGTTCCCTCCTGGGCCCAGATAGGGTCTGGAGTAAGACAATGAATAACATTGTAGTATACGAATGTACGCACCCCAGGCATACCAACTACCCATCCCTCAAAATTACCATGTTGCTTTGCCTGCACATCTCTGAGTCCTGACGAAACGTCACCTGCCCGATGGGGCCGAGTGGCGGTCGGTTCCCTAGGCGACAACGGTATCCATGAGGGCCGGGTCAAAGTTCATGTCAAAATCCTTCATGAACGCGTCCCAGTCGACCCTTGAGAACGGATCAGCAGCCAGCATCTCGGCGGCGCTCGCGACGGCGGCGTTCCCTGCACCCTCCGCGGCGACGGGCTGGGGAGTGACCTTGTCCGGGCGGATCTGCTCCATCTGGCGCTTCCACCTGCGGATGCAGTCGAGCGGCAGGCCCATGCCGAGCCGGTGCGAGAAGTCCATCTGCCCAAGCTGCGACAGCTCCGTGGCGGGGAGGATCTCGCGTACGCTCCACGCGCTCTCCATCATCTTGGCCGCGCGGACGGGTAGGTCGCCGTCTTGGATGCTGCACAGCCTCACGCCGGCGAGCGCCTCGTTGACCACCGCGTCCGGTGTGGTCCCAGTGTCCTGGATCTGGCGCTCGATCACCTCCTTGGTGGACGGGGACAGCAGCGCCGATATCACGATACAGCCTGCCGACAGCATGCAGCGGCAGACGAAGTGGGGTGAGTGTGAGAGGAATTCGATGTCATTGTTAAGCTTCAGCGCGAGCCTGATGACCGACTGCGCGGTCGTGTGGCAGCGCATGGCGTTGCGCTTGAATGCCTCTTGGCTGAATCCGGGCATCGGCATGAAGTAGAAGACCTGGAGCTCTAGCAGAGTTGATAATATGGTGAACTGGTCCACCTCTGTTCGTGGTCATGTCAGGGTCAGAAACTGTAGCGCATTGTTCGGTCAAACGAGCGGAGGGGGGCTTACCTGAGATGCCCGCAGACATGAGACCTTGGACCTTCAGGAAATCTTCTTCTAACTGTTCAACAACATGATGGGAAACTCCTTTTCCTTGCTCGAGGTTGGCAGCTATTGTCCTGCCAACCCTGTGCAAAAATGTCGCACTTTCCAGGAGAATGTAGAAGTACATCGGTATCTTGACCGGACTGGTCCTATCGAGGATACTTTCAATCGTGCTATTGAAGTACTGGCCTGTAGAAGGAGTGCCACTATACGTCGACACGCGTTGAGAAATGATGTTGAACCCCACCCAGGAGTACACGGCCTCCTCGTCACTGACGGACAGGCGATATGCCGGGTAGACTTGCGTGGGAAAGTCCCCGCGGCCGGTATGAATCCCAAGCATGTAACAGCTGTTCATGAGGAGTGACACGTATATTGGGGAAGGGTCTTTCATGAAGCGAATGGTGGGCAGGGGCCAGACGCTCAGGATCAACAGTGCGTTGACCGTAGCCAAAGACACAGGCGGATCAGATACGCTTCCCCAGATCTCATTCCTGACTGCATCGACGAGGAAGTCAAATATGCCACCTTCATGTGTCGACTTCCTGCAGGCTGTGACGACAATGACCCAGAAGAGAACTGGTCCGGAATTGTATATGGCGTCTGGCTCCCTGATGCGCACGACGGGGAAGTATGGGTGGAAGTGCTCAAAGTACTGGTCGAAGTACCGATCAATGTCCTCCCCTGAGAAAACCCTTGATTTGAGTGCTCTCGGCTGCGAAGGACGGCCACTGGCAGAAGACGGGGTGGTCATGGGCCCTGGAGTCAAGGCGGGGACAGAGGAAGCCTCTGGAAAGCTTCGCGGAGGCGGAGCATTGCTGAAGGATGGGATGGACGATAATGGTGACACGCCGGATGAGAAGCCAGTGGAGGTATACAGACGCGGCTGCTCCGACCTGGGGCTTGGTAGGTGTGGCGGTGGGATAGGGGGAAGTGGAAGCTGTCCATGCGGAGTGGAAGACGATGGCTGGGGTGCCACAGCCTGTTTGATGCTTTGGACCTCTTGGACGAGCTCGTCGAATTTACTGCAAAGTGTTAGAACGTTTCTTCGAGGTTTCTATGGGCAAAACAAAAACAAAAAAAAAGGAAGGGAAAAAAAAAAAAGACAAGGCAACGTTTGGTCAGGTGAGTGGAAATGGGGAAAAGAAAGCGACGCGAAGAGAAGGATTCCTTATGTTGAATACAGCTATTGTCGAAAATGCAAAATTGAAATCATGACTCTGAACAAGTACCCGATGCAGGCCCGGGGCCACATCAAAGAGTGAACAGTCTTAATAAATAATAAGATATACTGGTGATAGAGAAACTCTGTCGAACCATGCTGTGCTGAAGACGGGTGGGATGGTTCGGCATTGGGAACGACCCACCTTCGCTTGCTCACCCTCTTGTGAGACTTGTCAACGACGCAGCGCAGCTTAAGCTTCTGGCAGCGCTGACAAGGCTGGCCAGGGACCGTGCTCGCGTTGCATTTCACCTATGGGCATGGTCAACGTCGTGATCGGGTTAAGGAAGGGGCCAAGACCCAGGCGGACTCGAGCACGGCGACGGCAGTCTCACGCACCTTGGAGTCCCTGCACGACACGCAGGCCGTGTTCCTCTTAATGCGAGACTGCGGGGATGACTGCTCGGCGGCAGATGCCAGCAGGTCGAGCGACTCACGCGACTCCCCGTTTGACATTATAGATGAAGGTTCAGTCAATCGATGCCGGTAGGTATGCTGTGTTGAAGGGATGGGGAGTGTGTTGCCGAAGCGCTACCGACAACATTCGCCGGTTCGGCTCTGGGAGCTGACGGGGTGGGGCGGGGGTGCTTATCTCAGTCTCATGCCTCCTGGGTACATGGCGGCTTACACTTGGTTAGTGCCGAGATAATCTCGGGCCCATCTCCTACTGTCTCACCACAATCATGGGCCATCAGGAACCAGAACTACTGTCTATGCCATGTGCGTCTATGTAACATTTTTGACACATTATTCCATTGCACCCGGTATTGATCCTACTTCCATTTCCGCTCATATGCTCCGACCCAGAGTCCCCAGGCGAGCACCTTGCCCTGGACTGCCTCGGCTATCTTCTCCCTGGTCGGCCTTGACTCCAGTAGCTCCTTGGGCAGGGCCTCGCCCAGTGCCACGACCTCGAAGAAGTCTGTCATCTTAGATGTCAGATTCTCATCCAGAAGAGTGGGCGCAACAGTTGTACAAGACTTACACCGATGAGGCCCGTGGTTCATCAGGGGCCTCGGGGGGAGGTACACCCCAGGCCTGCGGCACACCCCGTAATGGAACCCGCCCTTTACGGCACTCTTGGCCTCATCTGCAATCTCGAGGTGGGGGTGTTCGATCTTTGTGTTTGTCGCATCTATGCCTGCGAATATCCTGCCAAACAAAGAAGGCAAATTTAGCTTTGCTGGCTCGATACCGTAACAGGCCAGATCAAAACCTACCTACCCATGCACAATAGGAGTCGGGAGCGGCGCATCGGGGTCTTCGACCACGAGCAGCCACTCCCTCACTTTTCCAGCAATGGCCGGCGGTGTTTCCCACCGCAAGCCCGGAAACCTGCCCTCTCCATCGTGCGAGTGTTCCCTCTTCAGCTGCGCCGGCTCGGCCAGGGAGCCTGCGCCGCACTCCGTAGACGAGATCTCGATGGTCGGCTCCTGGAGATCCTTGAAGGCCGGGGAGCGGTAGAAGCTCTTCTCGTCGCGGCCCTTGGCGCTGGAGAGGAGCCACGAGAGGGTCACCTCTACGACCGGATGCATCGTGTCTTTTGTGTGCGGTGAACAGGTGAGTCGTCAGCGCGGGGTATGGCTGCTGCCGCCTGCTTCTGCTTGAGAATGCTAGAATGCCTCGAGCCGCAAAGCATCGAGCGCAAACAGCGATGATCAGTCGAAACAGGAAACGATGTAGATATATCTGGTCTAGAGCGTGAGCACTTGAGACGATGGATGCATCGGTCCCGTCTGCGCTGCCGCTTCGGCACCGAACTACATGACAGAAGTGCTCTTCAATCGAGATGATAACCATGTCTGTGTACACGGAAGCAGGCGGACAAAAAGGAGTGTGTCCCCCGCCTACACCTGTCCGATTTCTTCCCTCTTTAACTTATCTGTCATCTAAGCCCCGCGGGACCACGTTTACACTATATTTTAAGTTACATTATAATAATATCTATCCCTTATATTACCCCGCTAAACCTAGTTAGGTTAAGGGTTATTTATTTAGTATATAGTTTTACAAGGCCTATAAGTTTACAGGTTATATAGATTTTCTACTTATACTTTCCCTACCTAAATAAATAATACTAATACCTCTAGGTAAAAATAAACAGTAAGATAAAAGGATATCTTTTATATATTTTCTCTCTAGTATTTCTTTTAGAAGATAAAGTTAGAAAGTATTTCCCCTAATTTTAAATTATATTAGTAATATTCTCCTATCTTTTTAATACTTATAAGTAGATATTTAAGATAATAGATTTAGAGACTTCTAAGTAAAATATACTATTACCCTCTAGTAAAATAAGCTTAAAATCCAAAGCTTTATTACTCCTTGTATTTTCTAGTAAACCTCCTTATATATTAATAATACTAATTTACCCTCCTAAGATATCTTCTTTATATAGTAAGGGTAAGACCCTAGTAATACCCAAAGTATTTAACTCCCAGCTAAGCTAAGAGACTATAGCTAATATACCTATTAATCTCAAGACCTAGAAGTAAGCCCTTTATTTATACAAGCTATAATAAGATAAAAAAAAGCTAAAGCTTTACCAGCTTAAGCTTAATTAGTAATAAGTAATATTAGAAATCTTAATAATATTATTATATTTAGTAGTAAATAATAAAGATAATTTATATAAGTACCCGCCTATAATTTAAAAGTATAGTAAGATATTCTTTAAAGTTATCTCCTTAAAATATATTATATAAATCTATAAAAGCTGCTTTAATACCTACTTTCTAATTTTTTTAAGGTAGAATAACTATAATATTACCCTTAAAGCCTATAGGATTACCCTTAAGAATAGTAGTATTACCTTTACTACTTAATACTTATTATCTAAAAACTTTAAGTTTTAGGGTATTTTTAGATATCTGGTTTATATATTTTATCTAGTAGGAAATTAAGTACCACTTTAATTACGTTATTAACTTTACCCTTTAGTATTTAATACTTATTCTTATTAAGCCCTTTAAATAGAAAGAGTAGGTTAACTTTTTAATAAAGATAAAATACCTAGATAAGATTATTATAAAAAGGATAGCTTTCCTTTTAGGTTAAGCTAGTAATAAATAGAATAAGTTTAATATTTATAATAATTATAACTACTAAAGTTACTTAGCTACTTATTATAAATACCCCTATAAGTATATTATTTATGGTAATAATTACCCAGTAAATAAGTATTTATCTAAGAAAATACCCTTAAAGTCTTTCTAATTTATATATACTAGCTTGAAACTAATACTTAAGCTAATACCTAATAGAAATCTCTACCTAGGTATTTTATAGCCTTGCCTATACCAGGATCTTTAAATATTTACTTTATATATAAATTCTACCCTATTATAGAGATTAAATAATAAAATATAATTCCCTATTTTCTTATTAAATAAGGAATTATTATAGGATTTACCCAGCCCCCTTATTTTTTAGGCCTAGGTAATTACCCTTTAAAACTACTCTAGTAACCTTAAAATTATAATTAGTGGTATCCTCTACTTTGGTATTATAATTAGGTATAATAGTAAACCTAATTCCTTTATCTTATTAGATAATCTTATCTTGGTACAGGATAATTCTTTGGTATTTTAGGTAAAACTAGATAAAAACCTTACCTTAGGTTATATCTCTCCCTATTAGCCTACCAAGCTATTTATCTACTCCCCTTAAAGGCTAGTCCCTAAGAAGGATAAAGATTTCTATTAGATTTACTACCTCTCTTACTTAGTGGGTTTTTCTATTAATAACAGTATTCCTAGAGAGTAAACCTCCCTTAAGTATATAACCCTAAACTATATATTTAATATAATATAAAAGGTAGGCTATAGTACCTAGCTTATAAAGTAAGACCTAAAGGATATTTTCTACTTTATCCCGGTTATATACTTTTAGAGAAGACTCTTTAGCTTTATTTAGCTAAGGTAATATTACTATAAAAACTACCTACTATTTAGTCTATATATAGCTCCCCTCCTATTTAACCTTTTTATAAAAAGGCTCTACTAGATCTTCTTAGTAACCTAGCTAATTAATATTAGTATCCTGATAAAATACTACTTAGATAACTTTATTATTACTATTCTTATATCTACTCCCTTAACCCTTAAAAACCTAGTCTTAATATACTAGCTGGTAGTTTTACACTATTTTAGGATAATACCTAATACCGCTAAGGATTAATAAGATACTACTATTAAGATCCTTGGTATTAAGATTAATACCTTATATATAAAGGCTTATCTCTTATAAAAGTAAATCGATAAAGCCTTATCCTGGGTATAAGATATTCTAGACTTAAAATCTCTCTCCCTTTAGGATATCTAGATCCTTAGTAGTTTCCTTAACTTTTATATAATAATTATCCAGCTTAGGTAAATCTTTCTCTACTCTCTTTAGGAATTCTTAGCCTTATTTTCTACTTAGCTATATTACTAAAAGCTAATCCTAGCTATAATCTATATAAACTTATACTAGTAGTAAGACCTCCTACCTAACTTTAATAGTATAATACTACTTAAAGATATAGTATACCAAGTTTACCACTTATTTATAGATACCTTAGGAATAAAATATAGTATATTCTGGTATTAGTTAAAATTACTAGCCGATAGTAACTAGTTTATTTACCTACCCCTTTTTTAATCTTAAGCTTTAGCTTTAATAAGACTTAAGCTTCTCTCCTCTACTAATAGTATTAATATTACAGAAACCCTTTATATCCTACTAGTACTAGATAAATAATACTATTTATAGCTTTATAGTATACTTATTATCTATACTAATAATAAAACCACTTAGGCTACCCTCCTTTATAATACCACATAATTACTTACTATTCTACTTATACTCTAGGCCCTACTTTACCTTACTTATACTATAGATATTAAAATCTATACTATTAGAATTTCTATAAAGGAAAACTCTCTTACTAATATAATTTTATATTAAGACTAGCCTATAGTTACTAACCTGTATCCAAATTAGTAAAACCCCTTACCAGTATCCCTAGTATTACTTTTATGGTAAGACTAGGTAATTTCCCTCTTAATAAAGCCTATACTAAGCTAATCTAGGCTAATATTAAGCCTAATATAAGAAAACTATATAATACTACTATCTAATTATACCTTAAAGTTTACTAGCTATACTAAATTAAGTATTCTTTTCCTATAACCACTTAAATCCTCTTTATCTATATTATAATACTTATATTTAGCAAGCCCTTAGTTAACTAAGTTAAGTACTTAATAATTATAAAGTACCTTTCTAGTATCTATTTATAATATATTAACCTTAATATACCTACTAATATCTTTAGAAATAAATATATTTGGTTTTTAATTTAGGAAGTAGAAAACCTCTTTCCCTTTAAATCCTCTAATAAATATAAGCCGATATTACCCAAGCTACTTAAATAAATACTTACCAACTATACTATAATAAATAAGATATTAAATACCCGTCTTAATCTTGATACTATCTTTATACTAGTATTTATAGTTTTCTTTTATATAGGGAAATTTACTTAGCCTAATATTTATATATAAGTTAAAGATTTTAGCTATCTCTATATTACCTAAAAATATATTATATTTCTACCAGACTACTTATTACTTACCTTACCGATATTAAAAATAGATAAAGGTAATAAAAGTATTACTATTCCTGTTATAAAAACTAGTAGTCCCCTCTACTCCTATATTTACATAAAGTATCTTTTTAACTTCTACCTATATAACCCTAAAACCCCTCTATTTATACTAGTAAAGAAAACCTTTTCCCACTAAGTTATAATTACTACTATATAGTATTATATCGGTATATTAGGTATACTACCCTATAATTACCTTAGCTATAGCTTTTATAAAGATACCACTAAGTTTACTACTAAAACCGGTCTTATTAAAAATAAGATTAAAATTATAAGTTAATAAAAGGAAATTTTAATTAAGTATTACTTTATACTTAACCCTAATACTATACTTATACTTTAATATTATATTTATTATACCAAGAACTTTATTTTCTACTCCTAATAATTAATTAATTTAACCGGTTTAGGTTATCCCTAAGCTATACCTAGTATAATTAGTATAAATTACTATATTAGGTTATAGCCAGTAATAATATATAACTCTTAAAGATTACCTATTATATAGCTAATTAAGTTTAATTATAAACCCTTATAAATATATAGTAAAGTAGCTAGTAGATAATTATATTTATATATATAAAAGTAGGTGGATAAAAAGAAGTATATCCCCTACCTATACCTATTTAATTTCTTTTCTTTTTAACTTATCTATTATCTAAGCCCTATAAGGCTACATTTATACTATATTTTAAGTTACCTACCTACCTACTCCTAGAGTAGAAAAAAAGTCTTAATATTTTCTAGTATAAAATAACGGCTCTTTATATTTATTTTGCTTTTATAAATAGGGGCTATTCCTGGGTTACACCTAGTATAGTTGGTATAAATTACCGTGCCGGGCTACAGCCAGTAATAGTATGTAACCCCCAAGGATTACCCGCCACGTGGCTAATCAAGTTTGATTATAAACCCTTGTGAATATGCAGTGAAGTGGCCAGCAGATATATGGGAATTCTCGATGCATACGGTTCAATATCCATTTCTGTGCTTGCCAATCTCTAATCTAAGGCTGACCCGGAGGGTTTTGGTCTCTTGTACAGCCAAAAGAGAAGCGTGGGTCACTCAACAAGCGGCGCCTCCCCCACGTCGCCCAGGTAAGGACAGCATGACGAAGACACAAGATGGCAAGAGAAGGGAAAGGTCCCTCTTCGCACAACCACAACCAAACCCACAACGCGCAACCATCCGTACACCACGCTCAGATTTTCAACTCCAACATACAACATTGGCCCGCAAGGCCCCGGGGACACATTCTCATCGTCGACTTCTCACAGCTCATCCTTCCCCTCCTTCTTCTGCCCGCCCCCGACGATCCCGGACAGCCAGGACGCACCGGGGATGGCCACACGGGCCGCATGAGGGTACGATTTGCCGTCGACCTCGACCTTGGGCTCACAGGAGCACATGTCGTCATCTGGTACTCCCGACATAGCGGCCGGGATGTGCTTGCCGCATCCGCGCCACGACTTCTTCGCTGTGATGCCGGGCGCGGGGCAATGTCAGCCGTACTGTAATACGACACTTTTGTGGCCGCGTCTAGAGGTGGCGAGAGTGATCCGGATTCCTCAAACTTACAGCAGTCTGGACAAGTGGCTCCCATACACATCTTGCAGGGTGCTGTTGTGATGGGTGATCTTGTGTTTAAAGAAGTTTCTGTTTCACTGTGAACGGCTGAAGGCTTGGCGTGCTGCAAAATTTGCAAGTCTTGAGATGTAGCTAGTAGGATTCGCGACTTGAGTGAGCAGTCAATGCAGCGATAGGAAGTACTCGTGGACTCTTTTATTCCTTGGGAGCCGGGGGGACTCTTCAATGCGTCCGAACTCCTCTGCGCCGTACGGTCCGGTCCAGGAGGTTGGGTGGTCGCCGATTAGTTTCGGAAGGTCCGATGTTCGCCGACGTCATATGCCGGCCTTCCGCCGCGGAGCGAGTTCCGCTTACCTTGTCGTCCTTGTCGCCGACCAGAGCCAAGCACTACCATGTCCACCACGAACATTGTTTGGCGGGTGCAGGTCATGTGTGAAGATAAACTCATGACTGGGGCATTGTTCGCTGGGAATACATCTGAGGTCTTCAACTCAAATATGAGATTGATTACATGCTAACCAAGTGATTACTAGAGAGACTATGGAAACGAACAAGTGCTAATTCGAATGGGTACTCCTCATTAGTCGTCTGCCTCGTGCAGTTCCGTCCGTCATACTACACCCAACCGGCTCACCCTGAAGCAGGAAGACGCCCTCAGATGTCGTCTGGAAAGGCCTGGTAGCACCAGAAAGCCCTCTAGTTCTTGTGGAGCTTGGCCTTGATCTTATCCTTCAGGCTTGCCTTCTCCTTCTTGGAGTCCGGGGAGTCAGGAGCCGTCTTCTCCGTCTTCTCCGTCTTGTCCTCCTCGGTCTTCTTGCCAGCGGCGGCGGCCGCCGCGGACTGGGTGGTCATGCCCTTCTCTTCCAAGAGGCCTATGTCGTGTCAGTAAGGGGATGTTCCCAACGCGGGGCGTCATGCGGGTAAGAACACTTACGGTCGGCCTCGCGGCCAGCGCCAGGCTTGGTCGCATCAAAGTCACCTCCGTCGGCGGCCAGACCAGAGCTCTTCACGTATTGCTCTCCGGTACCCTCGCTATTGCTCTTGGCCCCAGGCCCGTCCTCTTCACCGGCGCCACCTGCTCCCGAGTCTTTCGATGCGGAACCGGCGTCACCACCGTGCTCCTTGGCTACCTCCTCAATCGGCTTTGGGCCAGCCCCCTCAACCTTAGTAGGGTTCTCGGAGGTGTCGAGGCCGCCGGTGTTGTCGACGTTCTTGCGCTCGGCCTCCTTCTTGGGGTCGGCGGTGGCCGAGTCTGGATCTCTGATGTCGGCTTGGGGCGCCTTGAAGCCCGTGTTGCCAGTGGTGGACGGGTGGTCTGCCGTTGGCCCCTTGGCTCCGGTTTCTGTGGAGTCCTTACTTCCAGTGTTGGTGGCATCCGTAGAGCTGGTGGTAGGCAGTCCGGAGGTGGTGCTCTCGCTTCCGGTGTGCTTGGTGCTGGGTGCGGTAGAGTCTGTGGTGTTGGTTGCTCCAGACTCTGCTCAGGAGAGGTCAGCTCAGCCCGGATCGGATTTCGCACAGAGAAGTGAGAGGGCGTGAAGAGATCAGCGGAAAGTGCATACCAATGTTTCCAGCATCAAAAGGCTCCCCGGCGGAGGTATCCCCCAGCTTGCCTGAGACGGGCTCTGTTCCCTTGGTTTCGTTGTTCATGTTTTCTGTGCCGGTCTTTGTGTTCTCGTTGTTCTCGTTATTGTTGTTGTTGTTGTTATCTCCCCAGATGGCCTTGGCCGCGGTGCTTGCCATTGAGTTTATAGTCTCCATTGTGGGTCAATTGATGGGATTCTGGGTGGCCAGAAGTTGTTGTCGCAGAGTGATGTAATTGCGGGCCGTCAGGCTGAGTGGGTGACTGAGTGAGCAAGTGCGAGAGATGATGCGTGACGTTGTTGTGGTTGTTTTTTTCCCCCTTCGCTCCTGTGGCGGATGGCAGCAGATGGATGTGATGGGTGGGTGTGGGTGTTGATGTCAGGCGATCAGCTCCTTGTTACTACTAGACATGCAGGTTGGTTGTGGGTAACTCCCCAAGGTGTCGATTTGAGTGGGCTTGGGGATTATAAAGAAACAACGACCGACCACCACCACCCCAGAGGTCTGACGTCTTGCGCCTTGTTCTTGGTGTCGCCTCGCCTCTTTGGAAGGAGAGACCAACGGCCACATGCAGAGGAACCTGGAAGGGCGCAAGGGGGTGACGTACGTGGTGCAGGGTAGAGTACGGGGGGCAGTCTGGCGCAAGCCTAGGGCGCGCTTAGTTCCCAGTTGGTTCTACCGCATCATGGCAGGCCACACCCTCAGAGCCGTCCCAGCCGTGGTTGTACCCCTGCGACTTGATTGCAGAGTTACCGAGACACAGGCGCCAAGCAAGGCAGTCCGTGGTGTCGAGGTGCTTGGTTTAGGCCAAGCTTCTTGCCATGGCTCTTGGAGTTTCTCCCTACCTACGTTGACCTAGCTACTAGTGGACTGACTGACTCCGCGCGTGGGCGGTTGTCCAACCCCAGGGAAAGTATAGGTACCATTCGAATCGATCTTACTATGTACTCCGCAGATGGGCACGTTATTTGATGCTTTTCATCTAAAACACTGAGCTCTGAATTATGGTTTACTAGTCCATGTGCTCTTCCTCACGGGAGGTGATCGAATTGGAGAAGACGGCTGTCAAATGCCCAGACCTGGCCAAGCGATGACACTGCCGTGCTGCATCGTGGGGGAAGCCTCTTGGTGGGCCCTTTGGCCTGGTCCCCGCTTCAGACGTCATCCCGTGCCCGCGGAGCTCAAGATACCAAATGCAACCCCACTCCTGCGCATCGGTGCGGTTCCAGATGGCCTGGATGGGTTCTTGCGGCGAGTGCGGGATCCACTCTTGCTGCCACTCGACTTCTCGGCCGCGACGCAACAGTTTCGTTTCCCCTGGGCTGTGTGGACGAAGCGACCCAAACATTGCTACGTAATCTCGCCCAACTTGATACTCTTATAGGTCAATCAGTCAACCGTCCTTCTCGTGTGTGTATGCCTCGCAGAAGATCACCACCCAAGGGAAACCCTGCTGCAGTTTGCCATATTCTTCTGTCAATCCGTAGGGCTGCAGGGTGAGGACTCACGCATGCTGCCCAAACAGACTGGGACTGCATCATCTCCATTGAAACATAAAAATGCATTGGTATCTGATCGCCTATGGCTTACAACATCAACGCTGGAAATAGAATAAACGTCCTGCTCCATGCTCGGGCACAAGAATGCTAAGCCCTCCAATATCCAGCCTCGGCCTCCTTGTTCCCCAGACTCAGCCTCGACAAGTCCTGCTCAACCTCGCCAAGGCCACTACTCCTGTTCACAGGCACGCTTCTCACTGACGCAGTCCTATCCACTCTGCCTTCTCCCGCAATGTCATGCGCTTTAGCCCTCATCGACCCTTTGCCCTTCCTAAGACTACGGCGCTTTGCAGCTGCCATAGACCGCAGCTGAGCGTCGAGGTCAGACTCGTCACCCTGTGGCTCGCAGTATCCCTCATCGCGCTCGCTCACGTTGATGCTGACACTGTCATCCACCATCTTCACTACCGGCTCCCCGCCGGGCAGTCTCACCTCCGTGGCCTCGAGCGTCTCGGCAATGTCCAGGAGCAGCACATCCATGGGGCAGATGTACGCAACCCGCTTGCGCTGAGACCAGGCCAGCACGTGGCCACAGACCTGCCCGTTGGTGCGCTCGACGATCCACGCCCCACTGTCGCCGGGGAGTCCCAGAGGCCGTCGTGGCTTATCGCCCGAGTTTCTCTCAGACGCCGGTGAGCTGGTGATCTGGTAGGTATGACTGGGCGACGTGCGACCGTAAATCTTGACCGAAACCAGTGTCGGCAGTATGACCCCGGTCTGCAGGCCGCTGGTGCGCGCCATGCACTGCACTTCCAAGTTCGGCAGGGAGCTCGCCGGCACAACTGAAGTCGGATGTATGGGCTGCGGCACATCGCTCTCGGCGACGGGGATGGCGTTGTCCCCTGGCAGCCGGTCATCTTTGAACTCAAAGAGAGCCCAGTCTATCTCGTGAACCAGGCCGCGGTCGTCATTGCGACGGCGGATGCCGCTCGAGGCGAATACCTCGCCCAGGCTGAAGGTGTCCAGATGTTCTTCATCTTGCGTGTCTGGGCTGGCGAAGAAGCCCTCCTCGACGTCGTCAAGCGCTGGCTGGCTCACGATGTACCCGTCTCCGCAGCCAGGCTCTATACCAGGTATGTCTCCGGCGTCGCCGTATTGGTCGTCTTCGGCCTCCTCGTCAGAATATTCGCTGGTGACTGCCGACTCGGTGAAGGCGTCGGAACCGTCGTCGGAGAATTCGGCCGCGAAATCTTCAGTGTCGCTGCTGCTTCCCGAGTTGGGTGAATCCTCCTCCGGGTACTGCTGAGCGTACCAGGCAGCCAGGTCAGGCACCTGGTTCTCCGAGCCTGCCCCGCTGCGGAGCGGCTGCTGTGGCCCCTCATGAGCAGATGCCTCGGGGTCGTCAAGCATGTGGTGCACCGTCATGCCGTAGGTCTTCTCATCAACCACAACTAGTCCTCCGAAGCTGACTGGAGGTAAGTGACGATCGCCAATCCAAGCTCCTATACTGGCTCCATTCTGTGGGCGCTCCTGAAAGCTACCATTAGCGGCCACTACTTCCCCTTGCTCGGCACTCTCTGGGTGGGCCAGGCTGCGCTTAGTACCTTGATTTCGAGACCGGAGGACTTGTCCTCGGCACACCTTCAGGGCAAAGCCGGTGGTGCCGTCGAACAGTGCGCCCATTTTCCGCTTCAGGATTGCCTTGACTTTGGAGACAGAGGTGCAAACGACGAGAACGGTAGGGATTGTTTCCTTTGCCGTCTCGCCGATCGACTCGAGTGAGATTTCAACCGATTCGGGGTTCTTGCGATAGAAGTGTCGAAGAGCCTGGTTGATCTGTGGCATGAGCACGGCATTCCAGTGCTCGACAGCCTCGGGAGGAAGTGGTGTATGTGGGTAGAGGCGGCTCTTGGTCGAGCGCTTGGCTCGCAGTTCGGAGGATGCAGGGGCTGCTTGATCAGTGAGCGTACGGCGCTGTGTGTGGACGCTTGGGGGCATACCTCGCTGGGTCTGGGTCTCCTGCGGCGCTGACCCTGGTGTGCTCTTCGTCACAGCTGCCTGAGCTGTCTGGGCGAAGCCGGCCTCCCGCGCCTTTTCATCCCTTGATGACGATGCGACCGCCTTGTCCGACTTCTGTCCCTCTGTCTGCTTGGACGAAGACTGAATTCCCAGATCGCTACTCAGGCGATCCTCCAGCCCTCCTACGCTGTCAAGTATGGCGCAAACCTCAAGGTATCGGCTGGCGCTGACTTGTACGCGCGTCATTACTTGATTGCTCTCTGTACCGGCTGCGAGTTCCTCGTCGACCGCCTTCCAGCACGTTTGGACCGCCTTCATGTAGAGCGTTCCACAATTCTTGGCTAGTTGCTCTAGAACGATCTCAGGTACGGATGTGGCTGATGGTGAGGAGGCAAGGTTCTCAAGGTTTGTCCACATGCCGATGGAGAGCAGGAGCATTCCAAGTGAATAGACATCAAATGCCTTGGATTCGGGGTTTGACAGTGGGGACTGCTGTGTTGTCGTCTTTGGGTCGAGAGGGTGTCGGTAAAGTGAGGTTGTGGGAGTTGACCCCTCCTGAAAGCTCTCGGGGAACAAGTCAAAGGACGAAATCAGTGGCCGCCTGATATCAACCTCCCCAGCTCCCATGCCCGGTTCAACCCCAACCGCCTTGCAAAATGAGATGCTTGAGTTTGTCAGGTTGCCATGAGTGATTCCTCGTGCATGCATGTCGAAGACGGTGTTGGCCAGGTTGTAGGCGAGGCGGAACTTGGCTTCAAGGGTCGGCTCAAAGTCAGGGCGTGCCAACAGGTCAGAAAGAGAGCAGAGCGTGTTCAAAGTGTTGTGCGTCAAAGGTTCGTACGAGATGGGATTGAAGCCGGGTGGGAAGTGGTAGACCAGGCCAAGTCTGGAGTTGTCCATGTCTTCGAAGTAACCAAGCAGCTGGGGAAGCCCAGTCCAGGAGCCGGGGGAGCGCTGTGGTTCAGTCTGCAGCCCAGCAGAAAGCTTCTCGAACCGGGACATATCTGGCATGATGCCCGTGGCAGAATACATGGGATCAAACTCGGCATGTTCTAGAAGCAGTGCAGTGTATGGGCGACCGTTGTTCCTAGTCAGGTCGGAGTACGCCTGTTTGCTCATATAAACAATGTCCCGAGAGTGTACGTCTGGTGTCGTCTCTGACATGGGGATCGGCTGTCTGTCTCTCAGACTAGTCAATGTCTGAGGGTTGATCTGTTGTGGTGTCTGCATTCTGGTTGACTCAAAGGCCCGCAGGTCCTCTGTGGAAGCTCCCTGGAAGGGTCTTGCTCTTGCTGATGATGCAGCATTCGATCTCGTCCTTGAAAGGTCGTATAAAGTGTCGATGGAGGTAGTCAGATCTCTGACCAAGTCTTCAAACCGAGCTTTGTCCCAGGCCACAATGGGAATCTTCTTGTCCCCTAGGGGTGGCAGACCACCAGCTTGCCGTCTGGAGCTCGCCCATAACGGTTCCGCCTCAGCCAGGATCTCCTTGATGGTTGACATTATACTCCCGACAACCTCGCTCAGCCCAGCCTTCGATAGGGAGTCATCGATAATATCCTGGTGGCCGGGGTCGGACCATTCCAGGCCCCAGGTGACGAGACGGTCATTCTGGATCTTGAGTTTCCGGTGAAGGGACTTGATATCTGGGTCCTCGGCGTTCTGGACTGGTTCCTTGACGAAATCGGAGGACTTTTTGGTATCGTTATAGAGTCTGCTGAGCCGCCGCTGGACGGGCAGCTGGTAGCCACCCTGGGGGATACCGTACGACTCCATGATGGAGCGATGTCAGGAATACACACGCTCGCTGGGGATGCTGGAGACACGGTGACGGCGGTAGGGGCAACGACAAGAATGCTATGGTGATCCTGTCTATTCACCTCATTGCCCCAGGCGAATTGAAGAGTGGGGAGTAACTCAGGGGAGAGTGTCCAGCCGAAGGTGGACCCGGGAGAAATGCTCAGACGAGGCTGCTCCGAGTATGTTGCCCTGGTGGTGGGCTTATGCAACCAGGCCGCAGACTGGGAGACACGCAAACTTCAGCTCAGGTCAGTGGTGGAAGCGGGCATGCGGCGCAGGACTGTGATATGACTGGAAGAAGGTGGAGGAAAGAGGCATCGTCAAGGTACAAAACAGGCCTCGCAGTGTTTCAACGGATGGCCGCGAGGAGGAGGCCACTACGACCCCAGGGAGCTGGGGAGATGAGCGCAGGTGAAACAAAAGGGCGGCCACGACACCACCGCAATGTCAAGCTCTAGGCGGACTAGTTCGTCCCAAGCATCGCGTCGATAGCGTGCTGCCCCCGTCTGCGGTGACCAGGCCGAACATGGACCTGGGCGGCCAGCCTTGCAAATGGGATGCCGGATAATTCGTCTGCCTAATGCAAGAACAAGCGGGCCTTCTTGCGTGTCTTCGCGTCGGGATGCCGTGGCCGGACGCTTACAGGACAGGACCTGCACCAGACTGACAGGAGAGGAGGGTCGGTGGCGCCGCTTGCACAAGCCCCAAGCAAATGCCGGTCCCGAGTTTGACGGCTGCCTAGAGGTGATGGATCAGGCATCAGTATTTCTGCTATCTCGGCTTCTCAGACACCATGGGGGCCAATGACATGCAGCCTTGGCCTCACACTGCATATTGCGGAGCCTGCCGGCTGGTCTGGGCCGAGACTGCATCTCGAAGTACCAATGTATCCAAGTACCTATGTACCGACCCGCGACGCCCTCAGGACAGCCCGGCACTGAGACATTGTCTTCTTCTGTGCCATATGCCCACATTTATCTGAGCGATCTCTATGTGGATACTTGCAAAATTCTCCTCAAGTGCACAACAACATGGCTCAAGGACTGCTCCCTTATTCAGATGTTATCAGTCCAGTCTCAGTCTCCATTGACCAAGCACCGAGTTTAGACCACAAGAGAGGGAAGGGGAATTATTAGCTTCGTCACCACATTTGCTTCTGCCTCACAGGCAGACAAGCTCGCATCTGCTGTCGCTCGCATTCTTGGCTCAGTGCCGGGACGGGCACTAGCATATGCATCCCCTAGTCCTTTTTAACGGCATGGGCAGCAACACTCCCTCCTTCGGCTACCTGATTGGGAGTCTGACATTTATTCCCATGGGCCTGACTGGCGGTCTTCGGCCTCTACAAAAATCCATAATCAGTGTCCAATGGAATTAGATCGGTTTGATGATTCCACATCTGACATGCAGATGCTGTGCGGGTTGTCTATATCGATGCCCACCTGATGCTCACCTAGTGTCCAGTACCGTAAGACGAGAACTCGACTCCATGCAAGATTATTGTGACTGTGACCACTACATGTCCCAGCTTGCGACTGGAATCAATTGATGCCAGATCATGGCTCCCATAGAGGGAAATCTCGTTCGATCACACAATATGAGCATCTGCAAGGAACCACAAAACTTGAAGATGTGTTGCCCTTCCGCATCAAAGTAGATGAACAGCCTTTCACAAACATTTTACTTGACTAGAAACCTATTTAGCCCTTGCTTTAGAAACTATCACATCGATTCATGTGCTCTCAACTGTGGGCACCGAGGTCTGAAGCATGCCCAATGGCAGACTCCCATGGAAGTACTTTCTACAAGGTTTCCCCAGGCATCGTTTTAGCGGGATGGACACTACCGCGTCCACATGGAGACTAATAAAATAGGCTTCAGGCTCCAGAATGAGGCTCTCGATCCACAGGATTTGTCTAACAAGGAAGCCCATTGAGTCCTGGAGGAAGCTAACATAAGGACCTTGCACATGTCACAGCAGGAATGCGCTATGCCACATGTGGGCTGAGTTTCCAAGCTTTCGGATGTCCTGATGCTCCATGACAGGCAGTAAGAATCCCAAACATAGCAGGATTACTCGATCGCCACGATCCTTTCCGTAAGACGTGCCCAAATCCTCAGCGTCAAGTGGCTGAAAAGTAGCCTTTCGAGAGTTTCTTATGCACATACTATCTGTGGCTGATTTCAAGCCAAGGCATGCTATGCCGCATTTTCCTCGTGATCTACAATTGTTGCCTAGTATTTGATTCTACCACAGTAATGGGCTTCGATGAAAAGCACCTGAGGCTTGAGGGACTGCGGAGCCTCATCCGACATCCGGCTCCACTCATTTCCAGCACAATCAGCATTGTGAAAACGAGCATGATCCCCCAATCCCACCTCATAAATCAGCCTTCTTGTACCACCTGGCTCATGTCCACCGCAAGCTGGGTCACGAAGGCGTATGGGCGATCAAAGCAGGCATCCCACTATGTCTCACCAGATACCCAGAACCTCTCCAGTATGGCTTTTGCCACCATTGGCACCTGGGCACGTTTGAGCCAACGTGGTAGCTTAGCTCTGGAAGCTTTTCTGACACGAAAGAGCGCATTGGTGCGACGTCGTTTGCAGCCTGTACCCCGAGTAACACCAAGGGCCAGATCATAGAGTATCTGGTCCTAGGGGTTGACATGGCCAAGTCCCATTGCATCCAGAGGTTCCGGCCGGGTTTGGCACACTGTGCCATCAGCTCAGGGGATGAGGGCAAAATCGACAGGCTTTGCAGTGACAGGATGCAATTTGATGTAGTGACACGGCTGCCTGATAAATGTTTCCTACCAGCATCCATGCCTCCTTTGAAAAAGGCTTGGAATCGGACCATTCTTTTGACGAGAAGCCCTGGACACGGTCAACAATATTGCGCGCCTCTTGCAAGTGGCACATGGCTTCGTCATGTTTGCCTTCTGCGGCTCGCATACGAAGGTAGTTGACCTTGACTATCTCAGCTAACAGCGGTGGGGGACACATCTGAAAGGAGAATAGCCTCTGTCCATAATGATTGACGGTTATGTCTAGGTTCTCGACGTGTGAATCGGCCATGGTAAGGTTCGGAGCCGGGGATGTCGTATTCCCGATGATTGCAACACTGTGCCATGTCAGTTCTCCAAGCTGGCTCAAATACCACTTTTTCTTCCCTTGATAACATACAATATAAAGGAAAGAAGCAATTAATCTAAGCTTTTTGCCCCCGAGAGTGCGCGGACACCTCCGCGGAGCGTGATCAGACTGTGGACCCCTTTCAAATGGTATCGCCAATTCGCTGAAGCGCCTTGATGAGCCTGTATCCAGTATGTTTCAGCAACAGTGGTAGTTACAGTTAAATGTAAGGACTCACATCAGCGAGTAAAAGTGAAATGACGCCGGAAACAAGCAGATCGCCTGCTCGATTATGTCTGGCCTGGATATTTTCACGGAGAGAGCGGATTATGATCCCACGGAAGTAATAAAAGGATTTGACCAGGGAGTTACTACCGGCGTCACCTGCCTTTGTTCGATTGATTCGGTGGCTGAGCGCTGTGCAGATCAAGCTTAGCCGTGTATACTCGGGAAAACTACCTAGTTCCCCTCTGAACGTGGACGGGAGTGACGAGATAGTATATCGCTGGGTGCTGCCCAAGTTCATGACCTCGGGAATGGGAAGCAGGTCTCGGTAAATACAGGTATTGTCTGTCCATGTCAGTGAGGCCCTATCGGAATGTGGCAGGGGAGAATCACAGTAATCTACCGCCTCAAGTAAAGCGCAAGCCTCTGTTTCCAAGTCTGAATGTAAAGAAATTCCATGACCGACACCGCCAGTGGCTACTACGATGAGATGTCTCTCATTTTCAGTGCCTGCATTTCGATCACGCGTCTGTCGTCGGGATGCAACTTTCCCCGGGGGAAGCCATCTCAACCTTACAGGCTTCACATTGATGAAGCAAATGATTGTATATTTGTGTTATTGAGGAAAGGAATCTTCACGCTACAGAATGCCCAAAAGGAGCTTATTTGAGGGCTAAGAGTAGCCTATGCATGCATACGAACGTTGCTCCTTCCAACACACATCACCATATCCAGGGCACTGGATACCCGCTTGCAAGCATTTGTTGCATGTTGGCTGTGTGCAATCGCATACTATTCGGCGTCTGAGACATTCCCAGCAGTGGCGATTTCGACGTCCTTCCATGTTCCGTGTTCAATGTTGTTCACCAGGAATATCCCAAGCTCTCATTCACAGGAAATCGTGGAATAAGCTTCGTACCCAAGCAAACTTCAATGTTTTTACTCTGGAAAAGACTGATGATTCGTTGCTGTGATCTTGGTCTCGTAGGTGTTGAGACTCGTCATCTTTAATACATAAAAATCGTAGTAGAAGATACGGAGGACCTGACGTGTACAAAGCATGCCTCGGTAAGCACGGATGAATTCACCCAGTGTAATATTCTCCCAATTCTGAGGCTGACAGCTCTTAACAGAAACGCCTGGGCTGACGTCAAGTGCCTGCTGACATCTGCAGGGGCATTCGTTTGTTGCATAGGTATACTTTCCCTGTCATTTGGGCATGTCAGAATCCATCGTGCCTGTTGCTATCTAATGCGTATCATCTTCAGCTTCGGTGCCGAAGTTCCGATGGTCTCATATCCCACGCTTTGGTCGTCGTACTCTTCTATTTCGATCTCAAGGATCAGTTTTCCACTTGATGTGCATGGGTAAGTGGGAGGAAACTATATTACCATAAGATGTATCTACAGCGCCAGTCTATGTCTCTCCTCCTAGACGAATACAGACACCATGAAAAAACTGTTGTTCTCAAGCATTCCAGGGCACAGGTGCACAGCTGAAGTACTGTCGGTGACGCTGGCAGCTTACGGAAGGATCATGTTACTGGGGAGGATCTTTCCACTCCTCTCTGGGAAATGTATTACTTAATATGTGTTCATTAATTTGAAGCACATAATTGTTACCTTCAAGAGCCTTTGAATGGTCAGGTACGACCAAACCGACAAATCCCAGGTAAAGGATTCACATTATGCAAAGTTTGGCCTTGACTTGTACATGATATACGAATTTGTTTACTCGTTAATTGCAGAATTAATTGCAGAATTGCGCTGAAAGGCTCGAGTGCACGAAATGATTTTGCTGGTGCCTACCCAGTCTTTTGACCCTGGACAGGGTTGGCATACCTCGCCTGTTACCCTGAAAGAACGCCAACCTTTTTTGAAGGCCCGAAATTATTGACATGGTTTCGGAATCATCACAGCAGGAGGCCCGCTCCGAAAAGGCTAGCCACAACCACAGCCGCCAGGCTACCGACAAGCCCACTGGCAGACGGTGCCAGCCCAGGCGCCATGCTCTGCGAGCTGGACGAGCTGGACGAGCTCGAAGACCCCGAGGATGTCGAGGTGCCGTTGGTCGTGCTGTGGTCGGTGTCGATGAGAGCAGACAGGCTCGCGTCCGTCGAGAAGGCGGCGGTCACAGAGCTACCATTTTTGCAGTCCGACGTCTGAGTACCTGAACCCGAGACATAATTCACTGCGGCACACTGCAGTGTCGATGGGTCAGCCTCTATGACCCGTACAAGGAGGCCAGAAACACAAGGAAGCAGGGAAAAGGCGGGTCTTTTGCGGTATGGCGTACCTGGTATAATAGCCCGTCTGGTGCGTTAGCCACAACTCCCAAGATGCCCTTCTGACCAACCCAGCTCTCGGGTGCTGCAACAGCTGGTTGGCAATAATCGCCGAGACCGTTTTGCGTGAAGATGGGGTATAATTGGGACCAGTTGGATGCTGCTGTCTGGTCAAGGGTGCCGCGGATCAGCCAGCCTGCTGTGGGATGGCCGAGGAACAGGTCAATGGGCTCGCCGCCGACGTGGAAGTCCGTCACATTGTCCTTGGAGAAATCGATCGTCACACCACCGCAGGGGGCATTTCCTTCGTTGTCCTCGTCGAAGGGGCCGATTGGCGCGGGGGCGTTGAGGGTGAAGTGCGCTGCGGCCAGGGTAGGGAGCAGGAGTAACCTAAGTGAAGCCATGTTGAAGAGCGGACTTGGACTGAATCAATCTGTGGCTGGCTCTGTGTGGATGGGAGGCGACGGAGCTACAAGGCTAAAGTGATTGGCCTTTTTGCCCAAGAATAAGGGCAATGTTGTCTGACAGGGTAGCAAGAGAGGATCTTGATGGGTCAACTACCTGAAGTCATTACGAGGGGTGGGCACTGAGCTATAAATCCGAATGGAGAGCTCGAGATGGTCGGTAGAGCTAGAGGAGCTATGGGATGGTGCCGGCGCCAAGGGTAGGGCTCATGCTGGGGTTAGAACGCCCATGGACGGGTCTCGGATGCCAATGCGATGAGCGAGTTACAAGGGGCGATCGGAGGACAGACCGGGCGGATAGGAAATGTCTAGATCGACGGCGTGGTGGATCTCGTTGACAGGGTTTGGGACTGGACGTGGAATACACTTCTCGCATGTCTCGGTTTAAGCTTACACCAGTGTCAAGATGCGGACGCCCATCAACGTGGGAGGAAACCCCAGCCATGATGATCGGACGAGAAGGTTCAGGCGGGAATGAAACAGTGAGCACGTTGTGGGAACCACAAGATGGTTGCCATCTTTCCTAGCATTCATCTATGGGCACTTCAGGAGGTGAACAGGTGAGCGAGTTTTGGTAGGGGCGCATCTCAAACGTGCTCTCCGGTCGAGATGCGGCGACCCGTGCTGACCCTTGACAGCGACCGGTTCGCTGGGACCAGCCACCACAGCCAAGTGACATCTGGGTCGGCACGTGTTCCCTCGAGTCCCTTGATACAGTACTTATCCATGTCGGTCTGGATTCCAAGATTGGGCTTTTAAATGTTTCGACACTCGGTGGCTGTCTGATGGATGGCACATGGCCGACTTGCTCGGCACGGCGTTACGAGCTCAAACCCGCAGCGAGGCACATTCGCACGTAAGGTTCGCTGTTCAATTTAGCTCCTGAATATAACATCTGTCCGAGACTGTTTTCAACTTTGCTCAAGTCTACAATGGCTGTAATGACAGTCGCAAGCTCTGGGTTTGGTGGCGAAAAGCAAGCAAGCAAACCTTGTTGAAATCATATCGAGGCAGCTTCTGCTCCTTTACATTGGTGTCAAAGGGACCCTGACAGTTTGGAGATGGTCTAAGTAGTCGCACAGATACTTGCTCAATGTCTAGACCACCTGGGGTAAAGTGTCAAGCTTTTGTCACTGGACGTCTGAAGACCAGCGCCACAACCGTGCGCCAACAAGGACAAGGTCTCCACCACTTGAGCATGTTTCTGCTTGGTTATCCAACGCAACTCAACTTATTTCGAATCACCTTCGGTACCCCGGTCTCACCAGCGCACGAGTTGGCCCCTGGAAGTCTCCAGCTCAGCCGGACAGCGATTGGCACAGTTGTTGGCGGTGGGTGTTTGCACACTGCCATGATGCATCTCACTTGTGATGGGCAACAGATCGAGACCCATCTGCAGCAGCCAGTTGATCAGGGCTCAGATTAAGCTTGCAACAATTCTCGAGGACCTGACAAACCTGGTACTTCTGCCCGAATTCTTTGGTGCGCAGAGCTCATGCTAGACCTCCCGCAAGCGTCCCCGATAGCTCGACAATGGGCCATTCTCGAGGGAGTGAGCATGTTTCCCCCTTCGTTTCGGACTGGTGTGCTACGGGTTTCCTTCTCTCTACGCTTCCAACTATCCACACTCGCCTTCCGGGTCTACACCGGAGCCTCATGTGCTCCTGAGACTCACGCATATTCGGTAGCGCCTTTGCAGAACTGCCTGACGACCAGCATCTTTTTCCCTCTCACACTTGGTCTCCCTTCAGTAACACTAGGACCTTTGAGACTCATACCTTATGGGTCTAGCTAGGTTGATTGGAGTCGCCCCATCGGTCCTCGGAAGCCTGCATTTCCTCAAGCCTCAATCACAATCCGTGTGCCGCGTATCGAGTCTGCGCACTTTTATGCTCACCCATTCAACTGAGGCGTTTCCGGCAGTCGGAGGCCCAGACCACACACCTCTCTTCAGCCTCTAAAGCCGGCCGGCTCTCGCGCGGGAGTTCTGTATTTACTATACAACATTCTCCTAAGGTCTAAAGAACTTCTTGTCTTGGCTGGTACAGACAAATAAGCCGTCGAATTATTGAATTGCCACCTGATGACTCCTGTCGTCCAGACAGCACATATCCCAATTATTTCTCTACTTACCAAGCGCGGCCGCTTTCCGTTCGAATATAGCCAAGATGGACATGTCAGGAATGAGTATGAGTATGAGCATGAGCGGGATGGGAATGGGAACGGGGATGTTCCAGGCCGATAACATGGGCCTTGCGCAGGCCTATTGGTATCTCATTGTTGGTGTCTTGGGCCTCTGTGTGGCAGCGCGTGCTGGCAGCTTTCTACAGAGACGAACAAGGTCAGTATTTATAGGAAAATCGTATCTAAAGCAGGAATTCTACTAATACATCGAAGGTTGCAAAGGTGTGCTTCATCTTCGATCCAGTTTCCAACGAAACCATCGGGTCCATTATCACGGGCCTGGGCAACCGCAACAGCAATTGGCCGTGAGGCCAGCTATCCCCAGCTCTATGTGCCTACCCGATATATTTCTTGGATGACACCGCCGCCTATGGGCCGGATACTGATCCTGCTGGTGTACTGGGCTGTGGTTATTTACATGGCGACGGCTGGAGCCATCGTCAAAGACGCCTATTTTTGGGAGCGCATTGGCTTTCGCAACGCATGGGTCACTGTGACGCAAATTCCTTTCCTCTACCTCCTGGCTTCCAAAAGCAGTATCCTTGGTGTCATCGCTGGAAGCAGCTACGAGAGGCTAAACTGGCTGCACCGATGGGTTGCTCGCACCATGTTTGTCACGGCGACCATACACGGCTTCCATTTCTGGACCGAATACCAACAAGCGGGTCTCGTATCCTACATGATCCATATGATGCCCATGATCAAATACGGATTTGCGGCGTGGGGCCTGCTGCTATGGGCGAATTTCTCGGGCATGTCGCCCCTTCGCCATTGGAATTACGAACTTTTTATTGCGCAACATATGTTGACGTGGATCATTTTCCTCTACGTCATCTATGTTCATGTGCCAGCATACGCACAATACAATGTGTGGTTCGCAATTGCTGCTCTGTGCTTCGACCGCTTCTACCGAAGTGTCTTGCTTGTGTGGCAGAACGTCAAACTTCGGCCGAACCGGTCTCAATGCAAGGGCGGACAACGAATTGGTCATCAGGCCCAGATTTGCGCGGTGGGCGAGGATATCACTATTGTTACCATCACGGACGTCCACTTCTCGTGGCGGGCAGGCCAGCATCTGTATCTTTGGATGCCAAAAATTGGGGTTTCGGACCACCATCCATATACTATTGCTTCAGCACATCCGCTGCCCGGCACATGTATCTGCAACAGTGTCCAGCTTGTCGTGCGAAAGCACAAGGGTTTCTCACGACGACTGCACAGCCACGCGAAGAAGACACAGTCCTCGGGTAAAAAGGAAGATTTGACAGCGTTTGTGACCGGACCATATGGTCTGCCGCCTCGTTGGGACATATACGAGACACTGGTTCTCATCTCGGCATCAACCGGTGCGAGCTTCACTCTTCCTATTCTGGAAAGCGTCCTGCTTTCAAAGGAAAGATCGCTCTGCACACGGCGCATAGACTTCCTCCTTGCCTCCAAGAAAGGCGATGAGATTGACTATTACATCCAACGGCTACACGAAATGATCGAGAAGGCTGCAGACATGGGCATCGAATTGAAAGTGCACATTCACGTCACGCAGGGGCCGCCAGTTCCAATCTTGGCAAACAGGACTAGCACCGGCGATACCAAGGAATGCGTGTCCTCGTCATCATCAGTAGCACCATCACCTTCAAATCGGGGGAGCTTCAACAAATCGGAAGCAGGATCTGTGGATATCGAGAAACATGCTGCCCGGGTTGGCAGGCGTGGCAGTTCGGCGAGCAGCGACTCCCACGTGCACCAATCCTCCTCACGGCCGAATATCGAGGCGTTCATCAGAGACCCGGTGGAGGCTACAGGAGGGGAAACGTCGGTGGTAGTGTGTGGAGGAAAGTCCCTGGTAGCGAGGGCAAGAAACTGTGTTGCAAGCCTGAGTGATGAGCGTGCTGTGCACAAGGGCACTGGGGCACAGGGAATCCATCTTCATGTTGAAGAGTATTGCTTCTGAGGATATATAGACAACGGTCCTTGGACGCGTAAAAATGTATATAAATTTGCCTATGTGTTTCTTCCGAGGTTACAGTCCTTCCATAGTATGATCCTCTTTCCCCTGGTTGTGGTTTCGCTTTTAATCCGTATACACACTCTTCTGGAGCAGTGGGTGGTCCCTTCACACAGTAGTAAACGCTCAAAGACCCAGCGTTAAATGCCATACAGTGCCGATAACAGTACATTTGTGAATACAGTTGATAACCTCTGGCGCTGACCTCTGGCGCTGCTAAGACAGTCCCTGAGTCTTCCTCCTGCCCACCACGTAAGTTAGCCGACGTCCTATTTCCCATGTCTTAGCACGTTACTGATACGCTTTTTCCTTGATGTAAATCACGGGAGCAGAAAGGCCGTTGCATGTGGAAACGACAGGAGACGCTGGAACCCGGGAAAAAACATGTGTCTTGCGTCTGGGACAGGCTTTCCCTGCGGTTGGTTGAGATGAAACCTACAACACATTATCGCTGTTGTCCGGTCAGGTAGTTGGGATTCATAACTTGGCTTGGCTTCTTTCAGTAGTCATGAAAATGCCATTGATATCTCAAACAAAGCACAGCGTCCCTGACACGAAGCTTTCTGTGACAAGCTTGATCCTGCAGAGACGTATTACGGCCTTGTAATAGCGATGTATGGAAGCCGATGCCAAGGGCGATGACCAGTTGAAGCCAAGTCCATGCACTGGAGTGCTATAAAGATATAAGAATTCAAATCATCTCAGGCTGAGTTGACCCCTGAGTCTGGGAGAAGCGATAGGTCGCCTTGTTTACCCTGACTTTTTGTCTCAGACGGTGTGAGCTCACTATTTGTCTCGACTTTGCTGATGAGAGGATAGAAACTGCTACATGAAGTGTCAGCAGCTGTAGCGGAGTCAAAAGCGAGCCTATAGACAGAACAGTCTGGTGAAGTCTTGAGAGATTGAGTAACTTATAAGGCAGATCCTCGGAAACTCGACAGTGGTTCAATAACTTTGCCTATTCAGATCTGCAAACTCGATTTTAGCTTGCCTCTCTACTCGAAGGTTTGGCTATCTTACTGTTTGATGGAATCAGGTCTTCTATTGCGTGTGTGAGTAGACGAAGAGTGAGGCATTACCTAGTAATGTTCGCTCCATTCAGGGACAGCGAGTGCGACACGGAAAGATAGAGCTCGTCCTGAATCACTCTTGCTGTGAAAGTAATGTGCCAGCCACGTTCGTGGCTAGGCAAGCTACAAGCAAGTTATTCCAAGTTTAGTCCTCCACCCAAGACATTCTTATTCATAACAAGGCAAACAAAATAAAAGCCAAGGTGGAACATATCATATACCTTGACCTTTGGCTTACAGGGGTTATCAGAATAATCTTAGCATCCTGGGCTCCATAATGGAGAGAAATAATAGAGGATATAACAAGGTTGGTAGAAGAAGAGCTACTTGCTAAGATCTCTCTCTAGTAGCTAGAGTAACTCTTCCAGCTAAATCCTATATAGCTTGTTCTTTGGAAATAGAATAGCAAACAAAGAGGTATAGGTAAGTTTAAAAGCAACTGCTAGGTAATCCTAAGGGAAGCAAGCCCGATATTTTAAGAAGTATGTCGATAGGTAGTTAGAGGAGCAGTGATTATGCCTGAGAGCTGCGCCTTGGATGAAGGCCAGAGAGACGCATTCGTTTGGATCCCGGAAGTCTCAAAAACCCGCACATTTCAAAAGAGTCGGTGTCGTGACGCTGAGATGAAAAAGAAAAATGTACGGATGACTGTAGAAAGAGCCTTGGAAACTGGTCATCGCCCTGGATGTCGTTTTCTTCCCATTCGGACTGATTCTGCAGCCAAGATATGAAGGCCTCGCAAACGGGCAAACGGGGTCCTGTCGTGGTGTCAGGTCTACTTGCGCAAGTGGCTGATTACGGAAACCACGTGAATGTGTGAAAAGTTGAATGAAGGTGATGATGAACAAGTCAAATTCTGGCTGTCCCATTACATTCCGGCTACCTCAGAATTCAACTCCTAGATCTATTAATCGCTAGGAATGCCAGCTGATCAGCACTGCAAGTGACTGTTCAGTAGAAATTAATCAGCCACAGTTAGCTGCTGTGAACGCCAGCAGGGACCCATCACTGGGTCTAGTCACACAGCTAATCTTGTCAGCCGAACTGGCTTGAAACCCGGTTAGATATCTCAGGTTGGCGGCAAGAATTCAGTAATTCCCTTCCTCATTTGCTTGGACGGGGTTTCAAAAGTTTTATACCGCGAGCCAACACCTGCTTCCATATAATGAATGAATGTTGCTGCTCTGGTTGAGACATGCCAGACACTTTGTATCTCGCCCCATGCTGATTTTCAGCGAGACCCATTATCTGACCCGTGTAATAATTTGAGCAACAGTTGGGATGCGACAAGATATGTGCTCCCAGGCAATCGGGGGAGGCGGGTCAGCCACAAACTAAGCAAGGAGGTAGTCCAAGCTGGGTCGAGCTCTGGGAGAGCATGGTAGGATGATAATCATCCCAGGACTCTGCGTAGCAGTAATTATGGTATATAGATCTCTTGAAACCTGACCGGGTTCCAGTAAAAACAATGCTGGTCCAGGGTTAGGGGGTGCTTTATCGATAAGCAAGTGGGCTGGTGAAGCTCGTGGGCAAAATTTGGGCAGGGTTGAGTCACGATCCGGAAGAGGCTCCCTGCAGTGGACTAATACTAATAGACTACGGGAGTGATTCATATTGGTGGCATACAAGAAGAAGGTATGCATGCTTTCCGTTCAGTGTTTCAAAGCCCCAGCATCTCTCTCAGTCCATTGCGCATCGCCAATTCGTCACGGGTGACTTTGACTGCACATCTGTTGCGACTCAAGGACCCCTCCTTCTGCACCTTCAACCCCACCTCAGCCTCGATTCCTCGCCGTTTGTTTGCAACTACACCTGCAAAAAGTTCCGACCGCGGTCTTCCCCCTGTGTCTCCCACTTGTGGCACTCACCCACTCCTCCAGAACGGTAAACTCACCATGGCGACCGGCATCGAAGAGCTCGTCAAGCTCACCTCCAGCCTCTCCCTCGCCACTATCCGCGACAAGTTCCCGAATTGCTACCCCGAGACAAACCCCATCGATGTCTACAGGGCGCACTTGACAAATGTGCTCGAGAAGGTCACGGGCGTCGATCCCAAGATCATCTACCCCGCCATACAATGGACTCAAGGTCTCGACAAGGGCGATCTGATCGTCGCGGCACCTGCCCTCCGGGTCAAGGGCAAGAAGCCAGATGAGCTGGTGAAGGAGTGGGAAGAGAGGGTCAGTCTACCCCTTCTTATGCTCTGAGGCAACCTGTGATGATGCTAATATCAGATCGCACACAGTTCCCTGCAGACGATCCCCTGGTCGACAAGCCAGTCATCACAGGATACTTCATGTCCTTCTTCTTCAAGCCCCAGCCTCTCGCCAAAGCCGTTGTGCCAATGATCCGGTCCCTAGGAAAAGACTTCGGAAAGAACCCAGCCCAGGGCCTGCGGGACCCCAAGAACTCCAATGACCGGAAACGCATCATCGTCGAATTCTCCTCGCCCAATATCGCGAAGCCATTTCATGCTGGCCATCTGCGGAGCACAATCATTGGAGGCTTCATCGCCAACTTGTACGAAGGCGCTGGCTGGGACGTGATCCGTATCAACTACCTCGGCGACTGGGGCAAACAGTACGGAATGCTGGCTCTGGGGTTCGAGCGCTACGGTGATGAGGAGGCGTTGAATAAGGATCCGATCAACCACCTGTTCAACATCTACGTCAAGATCAACCAGGAGATTAAGGACGAGGAAGATCGTATCAAGGAGTTGAAGGCGGCAGGCAAGGAGGATGAAGCAGCTGAGCTCCAGAAGAGCAGCTCGGACGAGCAGGCGCGTCAATATTTCAAGAAGATGGTGGAAGGAGACGAGGCGGCATTGGCACAATGGCGGCGGTTCCGGGACCTGAGCATCGTCCGGTACCAGAAGACTTATGCCCGGCTTAACATCCATTATGACAGCTATTCAGGCGAAAGCCAGGTGTCTGAGGCGGCCATGGAGGAAGCCGCGAAGCGACTGGAGGAAATGGGCATCTCGACCGAGTCGGACGGCGCCAAGATCGTTGACTTTGCGAAGCTGATACCAGGCAAGGAGGGCAAACGCCTTGAGCGCCCTATCATCCGGAAGCGGGACGGCACGGCGCTGTACTTGACACGGGACATCAGCGAGCTGCTCGGCCGATATGAGAAGTACAACTTCGACCAGATGATCTATGTTGCCGCCTCGCAACAAGACCTCCACTTCAAGCAACTTTTCAAGATCACGGAGCTCAGTGGCCACAAGGACATCGCGGACAGGTGCCAACATGTCAACTTTGGAATGGTCCTGGGAATGAGCACCCGCAAGGGAACGGTCAAGTTCCTGGACGACATTCTTCGGGATGTTGCCGACAAGATGCACGAGGTCATGAAGAAGAACGACGACAAGTATTCTCAGGTCAAGAACCCCGAGGCCACAGCCGACACCCTCGGCATAAGCAGTGTGATGATCCAGGATATGACTGGCAAGAGGTAGGTTGATGGACATCTCTGCGACCTTCAAGTCGTGATGCTGACACAATCCACAGGATCAACAACTACACTTTCAACATGGAAACCATGACATCCTTCGAGGGTGACACTGGCCCTTATCTCCAATATGCCCACGCCCGTCTCTGCTCGATCGAGCGGAAGGCGGCCATCCCCGCCGAGGAGCTCGAGAAGGCGGATCTCTCGCTGCTTACAGAGGCTCATGCCATCAACCTGCTCCGGGTATTGAGTCAATGGCCTGACGCCGTCCAGAACACGCTGAAGACGCTGGAGCCGACAACAGTTGTCATTTACCTCTTCAAGCTGACGCACGTACTCAGTTCCTCGTATGATCACCTCAAGATCGTGGGGAGCGAGCCGGAGTTGCAAAAGGCTCGTATGGCTTTATACGATGCCGCCCGACATGTCATTGCCAACGGCATGCGTCTGTTGGGCCTGACCCCAGTGGAGCGGATGTAGGCGGTTACTTTGTCTTGCCGAGACAAGACGGCTGAAAGCGATTTCATACGTAGTAGATTCCCCTGATTCTCGGCCATTGTCCTAGACAGATGCGCAAATCTATGTCAGATTTCGGATCACGTTCACCCATTCGAATTCGCTTGAATGGTTCGCCCTTCAGTGAAATCGGTGGCGCCCACGAACAGACCCCTTTTCTCGTCTCATGTCCTGCTTTTGGGGAATCACCGGCGCTAAACGTGACCAAGACCGGCGCTTTGGGAATCTCAAGACCGTAGTGCACCGAGACTGTGCTCTTGTCGGTCCGCACCTTGCGAATTGCTGTTTCGCCGAGCCGTGTCCCTGGACCCACAGCTTGCGCTTTTGTTTCACTGTTCAAAGCGCCAGGGCGGCACATTGAGGGACGGCATGGCATGGTTAGACGACGGCTTTCCCACATGTTAGGAGCCTGAAACTTTAGCGCAGGCACGGCAAGCAGTTGGTTGATGAGACTCCGCAAGTACTGCTCCGTATTCCGCAGTAGAGGCACACACACATAGATCTTGAGAAGTTTTGCTCTAGGGGACTTCTGTTCTTGCACTAATGCTCGTGCCTTTGTAGAGATGCAAAGAAACGCCTTCACCCCTGCCCAACACGTGCAGGCTTCGACGACCTGCAGCGAATGTGCATGCGGCTGAAAATGAGTCTCAATACTGGTTCGAGGAGTATACAGAGCGAAATGACACGGCGGGCTTCAACCCCGAGTCGTCGGGTAGAGGTCTAGAAGGTTATATGTCTTTTACTGTAACATACCTGGTTCGTCAGGGACGCAAATTGTTTCCGAAGCTTCTCGGAGCCAAGGCCGTTCATCCGAGCGAGCGGAAGCGGCCCAAAAGTCATGGTCTGTTCGCTTGAACCATGACGTCGAATGGTTGAGCGCCGAGCAGACCGCGGTTGCTAATTCAGCACAGGCCTCTATATACACGCGTGGCAACAGACGCACGATGAATAGCGCGAACTTATTGATCGTTTTATGGTGTGTCCCCTTTGTCAGAGAAACGTGGCAAGCGTGTGATATGGCACACTGTGAAGAGATCCAGTCTGTAATTATCATGTACGTCTACCAGTGCGGGAGTATGTGTGTGTGCGCGCGCTCCGGGACCCGAACTCGTGCTGTGCCTTGAACACGAAATATCAAAGCAGATCGTCTCTGTCCCAAACAGTCGCTCACGGAGTGCTCGATGATACAAGCTAAGAAACTGGGCCGTCCTTACAGCATGCTTAGGGTAGCTCGGACCCGACGAACTCCTGTTCCTACCTTTGTGCGCCGCCTCGGCCTCTTCGCGTCTCGAGGCTTGGACCCACGGCTCCAGGAGGCGTGCTGATCCGTCCTCAGGGGCTAATGTACCTCAGAGCAACAGACCATACTGAGCTGAGCGTCGGCCAGCTTGTCTCAAGCTCGGCGGACGTCCATGGCATGTCCGGAGGAGTCGAGTCCCGACGCGAAGATATGAACACATTGATGTGCTTTCAGGGTGCCGAGCAGCCGATATTAGTAGTCCTCATCTTCCAACGATGTCGATCCCTCATACCAAAGTATTTGTGATGTTTGGGAATCCCAAATTTAATTCGTAAATTTACCTAATCAGGTTTGTTGTCACAAGTGGCTGACACAACACGTTCAACATGTTTGCACCACCGCTGCTCCTCCTAGCAGCTGCTGTCCTTCTAGCACTTTTCCAAGCAGCATACGTAACAAGTAAGAGACGAAAGCTTCCAGATGGAGCCCGTCCCCTTCCTGGCCCAAAAGGTAAGTCTTCTGGGTGGCTTCAACACTTGTCCATGTGGGCGTCATGGCATACTGACAACCTCTCACCCCAGGCCTTCCCTTCATCGGCCGAGTTCACGATGTTCCCCCGGAGGCAACATGGCTTAAATTCTATGAGTGGTCCAAGACGTACGGGCCAATCTACGAGATGAAGATCTTTGGCACCTCCCATGTCTGGATCTCAGATGAGAAGATAGCTCATGACCTCTTGTCCAAGCGGAACGCGGTCTACTCTGACCGTCCAGTCATTCCCAACCTGCCGGACAACCGCACGAGCGGCGACTACCTGGCGCTTCTGGGGAGGACAGAGACCTGGAAGCGACAGCGCAAGCTCTGTCACCACCTCATGACCACCAGTGCTCAGGCATCCCTCCATGGCTACCCAACACAGGAGCGAGACAGGTTTCTGTATCTCATGTCCCAGGACAGCGACAACTACATTGAGTGGATCGAGCAATTCACCAGCCGGACCGTCTCGCGGCTTGGCTGGGGCAGCCCGCACCCTGCCAAGGTACTGCGAAAGACGACGTTCGGGCTCCTCGAGACCATATCGCCGTCCGGCGCCCTGCCGAATGTCATCAGTTGGCTGGCTCATATTCCTGCCTTCATGAGCCCGTGGAAGCAAAAGGAGCGTGCGAGACACGAGCTGGAAGAGCGGCTGTTCAAGATGAACGTCGGCTTTGTGGAGAAGGGGAGGGAGGCCGGGGACGCTAAGCCTAGTTTCACAAAGACGTTCTTGGACGACCAAGAGAGAACGGCCAAAGGGTCAGACGAGAAAGACCGGATGAGGCCAACGGATTCCGACAAGGGCGAGGCAATGTACACGGTTGGCTTGATGGCCATTGCCGGTGCACTCACGATCGGCAGCCCTGTGCAGAGCTACCTCTTGGCCATGTGTCATTACCCGGACTGGCAGGAGGAACTGCAAAAGGAGATTGACTCGGTCTGCGAGGGACGGTGCCCCCAGTGGGAGGATCGCGAGCAGCTTCCCCTGCTCAGAGCGGTGGTGAAGGAAGTATTGCGGTGGCGGCCACCGGTCCCGACGGGAATCCCACATGCCACCGAGAAAGACGACGTTTACAATGGATATTTCATCCCGGCTGGAGCGACGATCCATGCCCTTGAATGGTAAGGAAAATTCGCTCAAACTTTCGAACGGTGTGAGTCTGAAGATCTGACCTTCTCTTCCGCAGGGGCATCACCCGTGACGAAAGCCTGTATCCAGAGCCAGAGGTCTTCAACCCTGGCCGCTGGCTCTCCAAGGAATACCCAACCTACCGCGAACCACTCACCCAGCACCCCAACCTCAACGGCTACTCCCAGTTCGGCTTCGGCCGACGGACCTGCCAGGGAATACCCATCGTCGAGCAGGATCTGTTCCTGACCATGGGCGGTATGGCATGGGCGTTCGACATCCGGAAGCGGCGTGACCCTGCAACCGGCGAGGAGATCCCCGTACACTGGAACAGCTTCACGCCGCTCCTGATCGCGAAGCCCGTCAAGTTCGTGTTCGACGCCGTGCCGCGGGGCGGTGAGTCCAAGTTGGAAATGCTTAGGGCGATGTGGGAGGTGGCCAAGGAGGAGGATGAGGAGATTGTGCTGAAAGATGACGGGAGCCTTGAGCATGTGGTCAGGAAACCTGCAGCAGGACCTGATGAGAAGGTGCAGGGGGTGGAGGAGTCAAATGATGCGAGCGATACTAGTAGTGACCACGATGTCCTCATCAACGTGCGGGAGTCTTCATCGGAAGCGAGCGAGGCACAGAGTTGATCTGACGCACGGCTGTACTACAATGACCTTGGCGCAGATGGTTCGAAATTGGTATTGATAACAAGTTCAATCTTTAATGTTCAAAACTTAATGTTTAGAAGTTGTAGGTACTTCATGGCAGCACTTGTCCCCTTAGTCCTTTGGCACAAAACACCGTACGATATATCCATTCCTTTCAGATGCGAGATGACGTTCGCAGAGAGATCAACGTGGAAAAAGACTTTAAGTTCTTCATAACTTTACATACACAATTACCATAACACAGCCACATCCAAAAAATTAATGAAAACATCATTACGGAGCTGCTATGGGTTGCTTACCTCCTACCTGGCCATCCCATAGGAAATTGTTCTGTAGAAGCTTTACTACAGGGTATTTTCCCAAATGATGTTATTTCGTAAGAGTTTATTTTATAAGAGGCTGTTCTCTAGGAGCACTGTTATTCCGGAGGAGATTTGACAGTAAGCACTGCCCAGGCGGTCCACGATACTGAGGTTGATGCTGTGGCCGTGTAGCGAATACTCGAGCAAAGCTCTTGTAAGCGTAGGCGTCCGCATCAGTAAAGTGTCCATGGTCGTCAGACCGGCCGCCAGTTTTTATGCAGATGGTATCCACTATTTAATGGTTTGTATTGAATCACCTGCAGAAGGGCGCAGTTTCCACACAGTCGTGACTTTAATATGATGGAAATTGACCAATCATGTGCATGCCGGGATTTACATCGTTGACTGTGCTGTGCCATGGAAGCCGACCATTGTTCGTGCCAATGTTCATGGCCCACATTTTCTTTGAAGCCAAGCCGCATGCAAATGCGGAGACCTGGAGGATCGCCTATGGCTCTTCGAGTTGTGCTTGGTTACATTTGAATATCTGACAGACACATATATGCGCGAACTACTCATTACTTAGCTAGCTAGCTTGAGCTTGACCCCTCAATCCCGTCAGCATACTGTTGATTTGGGCTACTCTTTTCTTCCAACGGCTTCAAATCCCGGGATGTTGCTGAGCCTTCCCACCCACACTACAAGGTTGACGACACACAAACTGAAGCCAAGAAATCGTGCAACTATAAGCTGTGATGGCTGTTCCCAGGTTTAAGCTCAAAGCGGCGGCTGCCCATATGGCTCCTGTCTATATGAACAAGGAGGCAACTACAGTGAAAGTTATCAATGCCATCCGAGATGCTGGGGCACAAGGCATCGACTTACTCGCCTTCCCTGAGACTTTCATCCCAGGCTACCCTGTATGACCCTCTCCTTGAAGACATGCTGCCAGGATGAAGCTAATTCCACCAGTACTTTATCGAGGCGTATCCCCCGCTATCCCAGGCCTCGGCACTCGCTCAGTATATAGGGCAGAGTGTGGTTTGTGACAGCTCCGACCCATCCATCCGCGCCATCCAGGACGCATGCCGCGAGGCTGGTATCACAGTAAGCCTAGGCGTGTCCGAGCGCATGGCCGGCGGCTACACGCTCTTCAACTCGCAGGTGCACATCGGCTCCTCAGGAAGCATTCTCGGCGTTCATCGCAAGCTGCAGCCTACCTACGCGGAGCGGTACGTCTGGGCACAGGGCGACGGGTCCACTCTACGCGTCTGGCCGGTCGATGCTGGCGATGGCCGGGGTAGCTACAACCTCGGAGGCTTGTGTTGCTGGGAGAATACCCTCAATGGTGCGAGGCAGGCCCTCATCCAGCAGAACCAGCATATTCACGTCGGAGCTTGGCCCTCGCTGTCGACGATGAGGGGGTTTGAAAATGTAGCTGATTCTCAGATCGAGGCACTCATGAAGGCACATGCGTTGACGGCGCAGGTCTTTGTGTTGACGGCGTCGAACCCTGTGGATGATACATGTCTAGATTGGATGGAGAAGAATCTCGGCAGGCAGGACTTGGTGAAGAAAGGAGGCGGGTGGACGGCTGTGATCCATCCTTTCTGCCCGTACCTGGCCGGTCCGCATACTGGCGAGGAAGAACGCTTGATCGTGGCCGATCTGGACCTCAACGAGCTTGGGCAAGTCAAAGTCTGGATTGACGGGAACGGTCATTATAAGCGGCCTGAGGTCCTGGAAATGAAGGTAAACACGAAGCAATTGTGGCCGTTGCCTGAGAGTGCAGAGAATGCAGATACAGCGGAACTGAGGACTACCACCACTGAATAATCGCAATGAGAATTTGACTTTTGCTATTTTAACGCGTGAGAATTAATGAAGCGCCGCGATTGCGTAGCTTGTCAATGAACTCTCATTTAAATTAGAGGCCCGTCTAGATTTGAATATACTGGAGCTGGACTAGGGGCATATGGGACGGGGAAGGGAACCTATAACTTTGGCTCCCCTTGTCAAGTCTTGTGAAGACCTTGTATTACAATTTATTCTAAGGCAAGGTTTACAGCTTCCCAGGAACGTCTATACCGGTCTTGAGTTGATGAGAGATCCATCCCAGCATTGTTCCAAAAATACCTCTATGCGCGCTCGGAGTTCATAGTTCCTTGCCATTTGCCTCCTCCGTCAGAGCCGCACCCCAAACCTTGCCGATATTATTCTGGTAGATCCAGCTCATGTCCCCACCCTCCCTGATAATCTTGACCTTGACCCTCTCTTCCTCCGTCAGTCCGGCCGTCGCGACCTCCAACTCCCTCAGCCTCTCAGCTCTCTTCGTAGCCTGACTCCCGAGATACTCATACATGCGAGAGTAGTACGGCACACGTATCCTATCAAACAGGGATGCAGCCTTGCCGACGTCGTTGCCGTAACGCCTCAGGGCCTGGGCGAGAACCCAACCATCCTCCATGGCAAATCCGGCCCCAGAGCCAAATGCACCAGAGAGGGCGTGCGACGAATCGCCCACCAGCACGATCCTGCCTCCCCACGCCGCCAGAGACGCCAGCTCCGGCCCGGCGAAGGCGGCGAACTCCCTCCACGCGCCGTCGGGGATCTTGCCCAACGCCGCCCGGATAGAGGGGAGGTAGTCCTTGAAGTGAGACTCGACATGCTCGTTGGTGACGGGCACGCCCCAGACGACCTTGCTCGCGCTGTGGACGGCGGGGTCCTGGTACTCGCGCGAGGCTATCTCGCCCAGACCCTCGCCGACGGGCGAGAAGTAGACGTGCGAGGTGGGCAGGTGCCACCACCCCGTAATGCCGAAGCGCGGGTCTTGGTCTGTGAGATCTTTGAGTGGCAGCAGCGCTCGCCAGATTGTCGTTCCCGTGAAGGCAATCTTGTAGTCTGGAAATGCGCAGTCCCGGACGACCTGTTGCCCCGTGTGTCAGTCGTGAATCCGAGATTTGGCTAGATGATGAGTGTGTTCGCAGGGGAGGGCTGCAACATACCGAGCGAATCCCATCTGCGCCGACGACTAGGTCTGCGGTCTCGCTCGTGCCGTCCGTAAACTGCAACTCGACGCCCTGGTCGCCAAGGTCCGTGATCTTGTCGAGCTTCTTCGACAGATGGATCACACCGGGCGGTACGTGTGCCAGAAGGGCAGATTGAAGCTTGGTCCTCTGTGTCCGGATCGTCGGTCTCGACTTCCAGCTCCCAGCAGGCCATTCGCGGTCCACCGGCCGTTCCATCCGGTGCAGCTCTGCCCCCGAGCGGCCGTTCCTGGGGACACAATCAGCCCGGTCCAGCCCATGACCGAACCCCCATTCGAAGGCTATGAGTATCCTGATACACATGGGGAGGGAGGCTCACATGTTTAGCACCACATCGCTTGGATGCCCGCTGACAAGTGAATCCGCAACGCCCAGCAGCTCGAGCACGTTCCACGAGTTGGGACCGATGTTAATGCCGGCACCAACCTCACGAAGGATCTTATCCTTCTCGTATATGTGTACTTCAACATTCGGGGTCTTCGAGAGCGCAATGGCAGTAGCCAAGCCGCCAGGCCCGCCACCGACCACTGCAACCTTGAGCGGTCTGGAGGACAACCTGTCTGGCGTCGGGGTGTTATCCGCTGTCATTTTGAACCAGGCTTGCTCAGAGACTCGGCTCCCCGGTGAGTGCAGTCTAGTTTACTTTTGTCGTTCAAGGGTGGCCTAGACTGATTAAAACCCTGGGGCTGGAACTTTGTGTATAGTGACCGACTAATTCCGAACTTATCCTAGCATTATGGGCGATGGTGCAGGCAGTGCAACCAACTTGAAGGTGATACCGGGCTTAACACATGAATCATTGTGAGAATGTAGTGTAGATTCCCCAACTTGTGTCGTCAACACGTCCCCTGATGGCGTGCTTGGCTATCGAGCACCTCAAGCTGCAGCAGTATGAGCACTTCACACAGTCCATTGGAAATCACACGAGTCGGAAAGATAAGCGTTGGTAATAGAATTGCTCAGCGCCCGTGACACGCTCAATACTAGTAGGTTCCTCCGCATTGAGTCCGACCCGCAGGCCTCAGGATAGTGTTGTTTTGTCCTCGAAACCCTTCTGAATCAATTTCTCTCTGAACTCCTAACTCAAAACAGTATCCCAAGCGTGTACATATACAAATCTGTCACGAAAATCATCGAGAACCGCAAGACTGAAACAAAGGAGAGAGCAGAATGCTAGCAACTCCCAAGAGGGACAGAGATTTCTGGCCAGCAAGCGTGAGCTTGTTCAACTTGGAATGCGTCCTGACGAGAATTGGGTATAATCAAACGAGAGTCTGCCGGCGTATAGCCTGCCGTTCTGGCGCGAGTGACAGTGTCCTCTCGAGCCCACATAAATCTTTACCGTCCTCCACCCATACCGATTGTTACCATCTGCCAGCCTGCGACCACCGCTTGCAGTTTAGACTGACCGTTCCTTCAGCTTATTGTCCTCGTTATTACTGTCGTATCGTCATGTTGTCCCCGGTGCCTGGTCTTGGGACCTTCTTGTAGTGTGCTTCGTGGCATCTGTGTTGTTTGGTAACACTCTGTTGCCATCGCTCGCCACAACTACAACTCATCCTTCACATGCTGTGTGGCATGCTTCACCTCCTCACTTGCCTCCGTAGCTATGCTTGCAGCCGTCTCGGAGGCAGCGCTGGCGAAGCTGCTCGCCGAATCGGCAGCTCCAGAATAAGCCGCGGCGAGTCGAGAGTAGACACTTTCGCTGAAGGTTGGCTCCTTGCCCACCAGCAATTCCGAGACAATGCTGCTGACCATTACATACTGTTTGGAAGCTTCCTCGGAAGCAGCAGTCGCGTAAGCCCCTGCCGCGCTGGTGACCGCATCCGCGCTGCCGCCGACTGCCTCCGTCGCAGAGCCGACATAATCGCCTGCAGCACTGTACAGGCTCTCGTACCAGGGGGTAGGGGTAGCAGCTCCATAGATCTGAACGCTAACCTGGTCCAAAACCACATTCCAGTTCTCCTGAGCGAATGTACCAGCGGCCTCGGCTGCCTGCGCAACATTCTCATAGCCAGCAGCGACGTTATCGTAGCCAGCGGCTGCAACTGAGCTCACGTTCTCGCTGATTACAGACGCTGCCGCTGAGGCGTTCTCCCCAACAACAGAAGCTGCCGCTGAAGCATTCTCCTGAGCGACTGAAGCAACCGATGCGGCAGATTCGCTAGCGACTGAGGCAGCAGATGAGATGGTTCCGGCAAAGTTTGTCGGCGTGGGCGTCGCAGTCATGGAGCTGAAAGCACTCGAGGCGGCGGCCAGGAACTCCGAGTATCGAGCTTGTGCGATGCCCAGTCCGGCAAAGTAGTTGTACTGCGCATTTTGCAGAAGCTTTTCAGCGTTTGCGCCTGCCGCGGCGGTGACTGCAGATAGGGATTCTCCAGCAACAGAGGCCACAGACGAGACGGTTCCCGAGATGTCTGTTGGTGTGGGAGTTGCCACACCAATCGCAAATTTTGCGCTCTCATACTGCGCCTCGGCCCAGGATCTTCCCTCATACAGCCTGGATGCCGCGATCGACTCCACGTGGGCCCAATCCACAAAGGTAGGGATGGAGGGGATTGCACTCGTCGTCGAAGTGGCGAAAAGACCATGCTGGGCGACACTGAGGGCAGCATCCAACTGAGAGCTGGCAGCAGCAACCGCGTTGCTGTAGGCGGCAGTCACTGAGCTGAGGAGCTGCTCATGAGCAGGCTTGGGAGTAGCGGACACTTGGGCGGACACCAGCGACAATGCCTCAGAATAACGCTCAGCAGCTCCGGCTAGAGCGGCAGAGTAAGCTGAGCTGGCTGCCGATGAGATCGTGGCAGGGATCTCATACTGGATCGCAGATATGACACTGCCGGCAGCCTCGAAGCTGTCGTCCTCCAGTATCGGTTGGCGACTGGGTACGGACTGGGCAGCGGCCCCCAGAAACGCAGGTTTGACAGTGCCAGTAGCCGATGACGCCTCAGGCTCCTCGACGGCTGACATGTCGGCTTCGACAGGCTCGGCCACTTCGTCAATCGGCACATGAGCAGTCCCTGGATCCTCAGGTTGGACAGCTTCAGTGGCCTCGGTAGTGTTCCCAACGAAGACCGGAGTTTCTTCCAAGACGGCGCTTGAGGCCTCAGCGATCTCCGGTGCATCGAATTCGGAACTCGGAGCGATTGACGTGGATGCCTCCTGGACGACACTTGCAGCCGACTCTGAGACCTTGCTCGCTGCAGACTCAACTTCCTCAACTGCAGTGGATGCACCCTCCTGGAGGTTGGCGGCCGCGTCGTCATCTACGGCAGTTGTCTCGTCCTCAGCGAGGACAGGCTTCTCAGCAGGGCTCTGAGCTTCAGCTTTGGCTTCAGATGCGGCTGCTGCCTTTTCTGCTTCCTCGGCAGCAATGCGTGTGACTTCGGGGTCGAATTCGCCGGAGTCATCGAGGGCAATTGTCTTCCAGCCAGCAACCTGCTTCAGGCTTGCAAGCTCCTTGGCCGCCGATTGAGCCAAGTCCATAGCCTGGCCTTCAACAGCTAACCCTTCATTCTGGGCGGACTCCAGGCCGGGGTGTGCCGTGATCAGGTTCTTGAATTCGGTCTGCCACTCGTCGAAGCGTTCTCGAAGGAGATGGTACTTGGCCCAATCCTTGTAGGTGACACCATCCATCCAAGCCCACTTCATGCCGATCTTTTGCAGCGCTAGGTCCCGTATGCTGTCGAGGATCTTGAAATGGTCTTCGGCGAACTTGGTGACGCTGATCTCTATCTCGCGCTCGTAGTTTGCTCTCCAGTTGCGGATGTCCTGTGATCTGTCCTTGATCTCCAGTCCAGCCTTCCGCACGGCGGCGGTTACCTTCTCCTGAGCAGCCTCGGGGGGCTGGGAGCCGCTCTTGACCTCGCTGACAATGCCCTGAATGTCGGCCTTCAACGTTGCCAGCTCTGTGTCGACGGTCTCCTTCAGCTGCTTAACCAGAGACTTGCCCATGGTCTTGGCCTGTCTCTCAACCATGCGTTTGGCTATCTCCTCGATGCGGTCATCGATTTCAGCAGCACCCTCGTCGGCAGCCTTGGCATACTTCTCTTGCCACGCTTTGAGGTCCTCTGCGACAGTCTCGCGCGCGATCCGGCGGACTTCACTCTCGTTTGGAGCGACATCTGGGGCAGGGATCTGATCGCCACCCAGCTTCGTCTTTGCTGCTGTCTCGCTGTAGACTGCGGGTTCTTCTGAGCTGGGTGATGCAACGTCGGACGAGGAGTTTGGCTCGACTGTAGAGGATGTGACTTCGCTGGACACGGGCGTGGCTGACGCGGATGACACGGCCGATGTTGGCTTTGTTAGGGTTGAGTCTGCCTTTGCCGCGGTGCTACTGCCATCACTCAGTAAAGAAGCGCAACAAATCGAGACCATCATATGACATACCTTGAAACAGCTTCGGTGGCCTTCTGGGTGTTGTTACCATTGTAACGCCCGAGCCTCTGGCCGATCTTCACCAGCTGAGGCTCAACATTCTCCGTATAGAGGGAGCGGAGCTGGGGCCAGACGGTCCCATCTAGGAAGACGAGCGTCTTATTCCAAGCCCAGACAGCGGAGGGAACAGCTGTCTCGGTGGTAAATGCAGAGGCGGCGGTGTATCCCTGCTGCGCGTAGGGCTGCACGAACACGTAGCTTGGCAGGAGGTAGTCGTGGTACGTCTGGAGAGCATTCGTCCTCGCGACCTCGTAGTATGGCGCCACGGTCGAAGACAGCTGGTTCACATGTGGAGCGAGGGTCTCGTCGTATTTGGCCTGCGCGAGAACTTGGTACTTGGCCAACCCTGGCTGCAGATTCTTTTCCCATTGCTCCTTGCCGAATGCTTGGGCCTGGGCGACACGGGGAGCTCCGTATTTTGTGGCATAAGCCCAGGAGGGCGTCAGAAATCTTTGGTCGACCGTCTCGTAGTAGGGCCTCGCAAGCTCGACATATGGAGCAGCGTATGTGTGGTAATAAGGCTCTACATGGGGAGAGACGGCATGCTTGAGCTGAAAGTACGGTTTGCAGATCCGGGGCGCGGCATCGGTGCACTCTTCAAGTGTGGCCGGACATCGGAAGAGAATGCTCAGGATCGAGTACCAGGTAAATAACCTGCCAAGGCGATGGGCATCAGTCAGCAATTGATTCCAGTCACAAAATGGTATGTGCACGAAGAGCTGATGCTCTGGGGAGGGCAGGCGTACCGAGCAAGCACGCTGAAAAGCCACGAGAGACGCCCGCGACGCGGCTTCGGTGTTGATCTCCTCTGAGGCGTAGCGGTACGGCCGCTGATGGAAGAGCTGAAGCCATTCATGCCATTCACGCCGTTGACGCCATTCTTTGTTTTGGCGTAGCCGTTGAGGGAGCCATTTGCGTGCTCCATGGCAGCGAGGCTGCAACCAGCAGCTGACCAAGGTCGGCGAGCGCGCGGGACGAGGCCGAACAATGACGAGACAGCGCAGTGAGCTCCCGAACCAGGCTGGCCTCTCGGGACCACGCGTGAATATCAGTCTCGAAGCGAGGGCTACGATGCAGTAAATCAGTCAGTTGTGCATTAGACCGGGAATTAATACCGAGGGACGACGTGTCCGGGCAATGTGCAGCAATTTTTTAGTGTGCTGGAGAGGAGGGGATGATGCGAGACAAAGACGTGAAGAAGCCGAGTCGATCTTGCGATGAACCCGGACGACGGAGGTTTTGCTGGTTGGGCAATTTGCAAGGTTGCAGGGGCCTTTCCAGCAAAACAAGCTTGCTGCAGCAGGGGGAGCTCGAACGTCAGTGGCGCCTCCGTAGTGGGACTGGACTGACCTGGCCAGCGCAGTGGTGGGCAAGTGGGTAACGTGGACAGGTATCCAGTATCCAACAACAGACACGGATCACATAGAGAGCCGCTCACAATACCTATCCAAACAGACGAGCGGACGAATAGACGCGAGGAATAAGAACGGACAGAGATGTCTGTCTGTTCGTGACAGTTTACAGACCTCGGAAATCCGAAACCAAGGGCTCACGGAGGGGCAGAAGGCGTTATGTTGCGTTCTCTGCGTGCCTCGGGTAATAATGCATTACAGTAGGCACGACTGCACGTCGGTGATGGTGTGCCAAGCCACATGAATCCAAGATTTCCCAGACTTCGCTCCCCTAGCGCAACAACTGTCCAGGTGGCTGTTGTGTAGGTATTGTCCCTTCCTAGATACAGCTACCTGCTACTAGGCAGAAGGCAGTATATGTAGATGAGGCCAGGCGTCTGGCAGGTGAGCAGCTGAAAGGATACCGCTGGAACCGTCCGGTACAACCTTGCAGCATCCGAACATCCCCCGGCACAGGTGACATGACAAGACGTCATCAGCCAGTTCTGTGTTGGGATGTTTGCTTCTTCCCCGTTCCCACGCGTCTCTTTGAGTTTGTAGCCACCTGTTTGCGGCCAGTCGAAGGAGTGCAGGGCCTGCAGAACTGGCAGACGAGGCGTCATCAACATAGCATCAAAGACAGATCGGAGGAGGCGCCAGCGACAGAACAAGCCTGCCAGGTTAACAAACAATATCTCTGGCGTTTCCTACTCGCAGCCGACCGCGTTGTGGCTTTTCCAGTGCATACAATCTTACCTAGGCATTGTGTTGGTGGATGTGGTAGTTGTTTCTACCATGTGATCGCTTTGTTCTCCAAAACTCAGGTAGGCAGGCGTCCATGTGCTAGGTGCCTGGGCCCTGGGCTGCTGGGTCGGTCCCGTCGGTGTTCCACCCGATTACCCACCTATCGATAAGCTCCCCTCAGTGTCGGAGTTAAGATCTGGGAAGGTTCCGCCATTCCTTCTAATCAGTCCAGATCCCTGCTCCTCTCCTTCCGTGGCTCGTCTGTGCCTTCCTCTTACTTCGTGCTGCACTCACTCACTGTACCACAATTAGACCGTCAGCCTTTTGAGGTCAGCCGGTTGGTCAATCATCCTTTCCTTTTAGACCATCGCCTGCGGTGCCATACCTACTCAGCCATCAGCCTACATACCTACTAGGCATTGGTGCTGTGCTCTCCAAGAGACATCGATGCCCTCAACCCCCCAGCAACTCCTAGAGTGCTCGCCCGCCTCTCTCTAGACCTCCCAGCGATCCCTGCGTTTAACCTACGGACGTCAGTCATTCGTCACGATTTCTCCCCGGCCATATTTGGGACACCTCGACATCTCAACAACGCCCCTCTGACCCTCCGACCCTTCACGAGACTGACATCGCGTGTATCGTTCTACGACTGACATCGCGTGTCAGTAGACGACGTCTTCGAAACTCGAGCAAGAAGATCGGCACAGAGACATAGCCTAGACTTCACATGAACCTCCTATAGCCAGCTTCGCTCCCGAGGGGCACCGCCCCAAACCAACCATTGCACAACATGGATCAACACCACGCGTTCGAGCCTTTGCAGGCAGAACCAAGGCGCCGACGGGTCTCAACAGGCGACCCAGAGCCTGATACCCTGCTGAGGCGCATTCCCTCCGGACACACCTCTGCGCAAGACGCCACCTCACAGTCCGATCCCGACACCTGCCGAATATGTAGAGGTGAGGCTACGCCAGATGAGCCGCTGTTCTACCCTTGCAAATGCAGTGGCAGCATCAAGTACGTCCACCAGGACTGCCTGATGGAATGGCTGTCTCACTCCCAGAAGAAGCACTGCGAGCTGTGCAAGACACCTTTTCGCTTCACCAAACTATACGCTCCGAACATGCCCAAGACCGTTCCCTTCTACGTCTTTATCAGCCACATCGCAAAATACCTGTTCCGAAATATGATGGTCTGGGCTCGGGGTGGCTTGGTCCTGATGGTCTGGCTGGTCTGGCTGCCCTACCTCATGAGGAGAGTCTGGTCTGCCCTATTCTGGCTCAGTGACGAGGGTCTCGGGCCTGTTTTTGGGAGAAGTGAGGCCAGTACTGTCCTGGGCGAGACTGCTGGGTCGACGGCTGGTGCGGCTACGTGCCCATCAAGTCCCCTGCATGCGGCAACGACAACCGCTGCCTCGCTGCAGGCCTTCATGAGCCACATCCCCAGGAGCAGCACTGCCATGACAACTACATCTCTTTACGGCATCAACATCACGTCCGACAACCCTTTGTCCAATATCCTCCTCAACATGTTCCTGGGCACTTTCTATATTGGTGGCACAGCGTCTCGCACCAATGCGTCAGCTAACTTGCAGAATATCCCCCCAGCGACCGTTGCACACCAGCCCACGCTTCTGAGCGAGGTCAGATTTCTTCAGAAGGTTTCCTCGTCCTCACCGGCGCTCGGCAGTTTCGCAATTGACATTCTGGAGGGTCAAATCATCACAGTACTGGTGATTATATGTTTCATCCTGATCATCCTGGTCCGGGACTACGTCGTACAACAACAGCCAGACTTAAACATGCGAGCTGCATTTGCTGCCGCAGAGAATGCCGCGCCCCAGGAGAATGTCGCACCAGCCGCGGCAGTGCCTGACCCCGCAGAAGCATTGCGCCCAGAAGACATCGACAGGCTTCGCGGCCCCGAGGCACAAGATATTGAGTTTGGAGACGGCACACTAGATGGCAACGACGAAGACGCAGACGCCCCCTGGACCGATTTGGAGGAATTTCATGAGAATGCAGCAGCTGATGGTCAGACTCCCCCAAGGATTGCCACAGGAACCCCTAATAGCCCTAAGGAAGGAACCTTACAGCACAATATGAGCACGCAAACGACGTTAGCGGCTGTTCCCAATCCACCAGACGCTCATGTGACCGAGGTTGGGAGAAGCACGGTAGACGAATACGTGAGAATTCATCGCGCAGCTGCAGGGGACCCCGAAACAATCATCAACATTATTCGCCAAGAGAACCTCGAGGACCGGCTTGCCTACTTTGTCCAGCTTACTCAATCTCAAATGAATCGAAAGCGACCGGAAATGCACACAGAGGAAGAGGAGTCGTCGAGTCAGATGGCGGAGTGGGGATCAGAGCCGGAGTGGGCATGGGCAGAAGACGCACAAGAGGAAGGGCATTCGAGCAAAGGCAAGACGCCATTGACTAATGGATCATCGGATGTCAGAGGTGAACAGAGCCACACGTCTAGGCCGCGATCTGCCACGGATGGACCGCAAAGAGTTGGAGGCATCAACCCCTTGGGCAATAACAATTGGTCGTGGCCAGATGCTTCCCTGGAGTCTCCGCGTCCAGATCCTCGACAATCACCTACCCTGGGAATGGCTTCCTCCTCCCACAGGACACTTCCCGAGGAAAATGGCTCGGCCTCGCAGCCTTGGGCCTTTGCAACACCGCCATCAAGCACGTTGGCGGAAAGTGTGCCGTCGAGCTCCCAGGGCCAGACGCCAGGATCCTCTGAGGTCGATGATGTGCCTGTGAACGAGCTGGATCCTGAACAATCGAACATGTTAGATTCTGCGGTGGAAACTGGTCGACCTCTGGATTGGGAAGCCATACCGGACTTCAACGCGCCGCTTGAAGTGCAACCAAATGAAGATGCAGAAGATATTGGAGAGCTGGCCCAAGAACAACCTCAAGCGGATGGGCTCGCACGACGCCTCGCCGACTTCATGTGGCGCGACGTTGAAGCGATCCCCGCTCACGAGCTTCCGCCTCTTCCAGATGCTGCTGATGAGTTCTTCGACCACGATCAAGATGCAGCCGCCGTGATTGCACAGGACCCCTTACCAGAGCTCCAGGACCAAGCACAGGATCAAGAAGTGGCAGCAGCCGCGGCAGCCGCGGCCGCAGCTGCAGGAATTGATGCAGAAGCTGAGGCCATTGAAGACGCTGAAGATCTGGAGGGAATCCTCGAACTTCTGGGCATGCGTGGCCCAATTGCTGGCCTGTTCCAGAATGCATTATTCTGCGCGTTTCTGGTTTCCATTACACTCTTCCTCGGTGTGTTCTTGCCGTACAACCTCGGGCGCCTAGCCATCTGGCTGGTTGCCAATCCGGCTCGACCTGTTCGGATCCTCTTCAGTCTTTCCAAGTTGGTGCAGGACACAGCGCTACTCTCGATGGGATTCGGGTTCACACTAGCTTTTGGTGCTGTGGATACACTCTTCACTGTGATGCATCCCAGTGCTACTCGACCAGAGATGTTCAGCCAATCCATGCAAGGCTCGTGGAATATGACCGAGAATGCTTTTCAGAGATTGCTCGAAAGCATGTGGACAGATCTGCCATTTATATCGGCCGACGAAGTCCGCAATTTCTCGACAGTCAGTCATATCGCTTTGATTACACTGAAGACTCAGGTTACGCTATTGTTCACCGCGCTCGGGAAGTCGATGCTGTTTCTCTTCGGAGGTGACTATTCATCCAAGGCAGCCGAACTCAGCTCGTGGGTCACAGTGGCTGCAATTACGGTGTGGCAAGGCTTGGGTGATCTACCCAGCCTGCTGTTGAATCCGACTTCATGGGTCATCGACCTTGGTGGCTCTGAAATTGTGGCGCCTTTGAAGGCCGAACTTGCGTCCTGGAGCGCCATGGACCGAGTCTGGGCCATCCTTGGCGGGTACGTCGCACTGTCTTTCTCCGCAGCACTCTATCTTGGTCGCGGCGGACCCATATCTCCGGGGCGAGTTGGGCAAGAGTGGGAAGCAACCTTGATAGACGCATTGAACCAAGCAAGTGGCGTCATGAAGGTAATTCTCATCATCGGGATCGAGATGCTCGTCTTCCCGCTGTATTGCGGGCTGCTGCTGGACATCGGGCTGCTGCCGTTGTTTGAGAACACGACGATCATGTCCCGTGTGATGTTTACGGTCAATTACCCTCTTACTTCCATTTTCGTGCATTGGTTTGTCGGCACAGGGTACATGTTCCACTTTGCTCTGTTCGTGTCCATGTGCCGCAAGATAATGCGCAAGGGGGTGCTCTGTAAGTTCATGCCGCCTCAATCATGTTTCCCTCCATGAACATATACTTACGACGTGGTCTGCAGACTTCATTCGTGATCCTGATGACGCCGAGTTTCATCCTGTCCGAGATGTCCTGGAGCGAAACGTGACCACGCAACTGCGGAAGATTTTGTTCTCTGCTTTTGTGTATGGCGCGCTTGTTATCGTCTGCCTTGGGGGTGTCGTGTGGGCTCTGTCTTATGGGTTCCAGAACGTGCTTCCCATCCACTACTCCTCCAACGAGCCTGTCCTGGAGTTCCCGATCGACTTGTTGTTCTATAACTTTCTAATGCCCCTTGCTGTCAAGTTCTTCAAGCCAAGTGACGGCCTTCACGCCATGTACACCTGGTGGTTCCGTAAGTTGGCTCGCACGTTGCGCCTAACATGGTTCTTGTTCGGGGAGAGAAAGCTTGACGAAGAAGGGGCGATTCAACTGCTCCCACCACAAGAAGGCCATGCCTTACCGCTGTGGAAGAGATTGTTCTTGGAGGTTGATGGCAACAAAGTCATACCGAAGACATGGAAAGGGACTTTCGAAGGAGGGAAGGCGAAACCCGCACTACCCCTCAGCCCTCAAGAGTTGGAAGACACCAACGCGAAGAAGGCTGCTCTAGTGCGCACCCATCAACTCATCCCTGACGGACGTTTCGTGCGAGCTCCAGCCTCGGATCAAGTGAAGATACCCAAAGGTCAAAGGGTTTTCTTGGACGTGACGGAAGGGAATCAGAGGCAAGACCGCATTGAGCAGCCGGGCGACGATCTCTACTCCACCCCCCAGTACCAATTCGTCTACGTTCCGCCAAACTTCCGCCTTCGCATCTTCCTGTTCATTCTGTTCATTTGGATATTTGCCGCTGCCACGGGCCTGGGATTTACGATCATTCCCCTGCTTTTCGGTCGCTGGATGTTCCGGTCACTGATCCCTGACCGCATCCGTACAAACGACATTTATGCCTTCAGCATTGGCATTTACATCCTCGGCTCTGCCGCGTACTTTTTGTTCCACCTCAAGGACATTTACAAGAAGGCCAAGAAGCGGGTGGCCAGCACCACCTCACACATTCTCCAACGCGAAACCCTCCATCGCGCTGCAGCTGTTGCGACGCGTGCAGGCAAGCTCGTCTACGCGTACTTCTTCCTGCTAGTGGTTTTCCCACTCATGGTTGCCAGCCTGATGGAGTTGTACGTCTTGATACCATTGGATACATACATGTATGGGGCTGTCGTATCGAGAGGCGCAGCCCCTGACAACACTCTTCTCAGTGTTCAAAACCCTCGTCACACAGTTCGAGTGATGCAGTCCTGGACGATCGGCGTGATCTACCTCAAACTCGCTGCTCGATACGTTGTCGCCTGGCACCGCGATAGCCGCGTTGCAGCTGCCACCCGGGCTGTGCTGAGGCGAGGTTGGCTGGAGCCCGACGTCAAAGTCCTCACTCGTGCATTTGTCGTACCGGGCCTATCAGTCTGGGCCATAGCAGTATTTGGGCCCCCACTTCTGGCGAGGGCGTGCATAGCGTACGGTTTAGCTGCAGGCATAGACCCTGGCAACGACGCAGCAGTGGTTCTTGTGCACCGGTTCTGTTTCTTCGCTGCATTGCTGAGCGCTATTGGAGTGGCGATGTTGCGTAGTATGTTGGGTGTGTTCCGGTCCTGGAGGGTCAGAATCCGCGATGAGGCCTACCTTATTGGGGAGAGGCTGCATAACTTTGGCCTGGGGCAAGCTGGGCACGATCCACAAAGAGAGAGAAGGAGAACCAGAGTTGGCTTTGATTGAGTGGATAAACCTGGGAAGGCTATCATCATGGCATTCGCTATAGATGATCAGCACATGCGGCTTCGATTATCATGGCCTTTCACACAGTATTGCTTAGATACAGGTGAAGCTGGCCCAAGGTGGCCTATATCGAGCATTAAGAAGCACATGACCCGTGCTTTGGACGCTCGAGTTTTGTAGAAATAGAGTAGCGCAGACAGTCGCGGCGACTGACCTGTGTAAGAGACACAAAATTGGAACAATGACAATACAAATACCTAGGCTGAGAGCACTCGGATTGAACCGCCGACTTTGTGAGGTACGTGGAACTAACAGTCCCAGACCACGCAGCGGGCCCAGCTAGGCTGTAATGTGATTTTTCGACATCATGCCATGCCTCCCTGTTTCTATACCCTACAAAACTTTCCCTTGTTTTTCTGTCGCGTGTCATTGTTCGCTCCTCTGCTTGTCAGGCGATGTCGTTAACCAACGGCCAGTAGTAGGTATCAAACTACTCACGTGCCCACAGGGGCTGCAGGCCAAGATTATTCCAAGCATCGGCACGGGAAGGTGAGCTACGCCCCTGGCACGATTTCACCGGGAAGCGGAATGACACGTCTCTTTCTCGGTTGTTCTTTCTTTCAGTTACCGGCCGGAACGGATCGCCATCGTCTATCTCTTAGGTTCTTGGAGATGGCGGCCCCATTTACTCCTTGTGATCAATCAGCCGCGTTTCTCTGGCCGCTGCATCGCAACATGCCATTGTGAGGCTCAGGAAGTACGAACCACGTCTTATTTCCAGAGACTTTCAGGAAATCTCAGGCCTTCCGGAAAATACCAAATGGGAAGCAATTTGGCTCCACATAGCACTCTGTCCGCATTGACAGAGCGGTTTTCAGACAGACATGATTGCCCTGAAAACCTGACCGGTGTCGGGTGTCTAGCTATGAACCCTGGACTGAAGAATTATGGCAGAGCGGCATACCCGTCTTCGTGTCCCTTCGCATTCGCTCTCATGTGTCCGCTATTCACCTTTATCCGCGCGCGCCAAGGCGTAGTCCTGCTGCACAGCGCCTTTGAGACAATGACCTATCACCCCGTCGCACAGGGCCGACGGTGAGGTGAGTCCAACTGTGTCAATTCACATACCCGCCCCGCTTCGCGGTCTTCCATCACCGTAGCCAAGTCTGCCTCTCATTGGGCACGTGGGGAAAATACCTCACGATCCCGATGGGGGCGGGCGGTCCTGTAACAACCGCTCCGTAATGTTTACACAAATAGCTCCCAACGGGAGGTCTCGCTCTGCACCCTACCACGAGCACAATCAGTATTATGTTTCTGAAATGAGGCTGGTTCTGCCACACACCTAGGCTTGGTAGAGGTTAGCGGTAGAAAAATAATTACGCGCGCACTGGCGAGCTAGTAATTACGAAATATTTATCCAAGGCGTCTAATTTCGCGTGTTGGTCTGGCGTATACCGTATGCTATAGTACTTTGTCTCTGCAGCTGCATCCACAGTGTATGTTTTTAGAGATCAGTCATCTGAGATTTGGCTTGTGTGGTTTCAACCCTTGTATTTCCTGTACTTGAAACGCACTCACTACTCGCTTATCATTAAAACAGTTGCGCAATCAGTCCCCTAATACTTGGCGATTTGAGTCAAGCGCCTTGGAATGGGTACAAGCTTCAGACTGGTAATTTGGCAATTGACAATTGGTAAGTAAGCATTTCCCCCTGTGACGGCCCAAGACTTTCAATTGTAACGTCGACCACACGAATCACTGCACTTTGCGCGCAAAAGATGCCGGGGACGGATTTAGATCGCTTTTTCACGTGCTTGTTGTGAAAGCCGGTGTCACGATCGTCACGAATTTGTGGGTTCACTGCGTTCTTTGTCCCCGAGATTATGTGAATGGCCGGGAAGTTCACGCTCACCGATAATAGACCGACAACGTGTCATTGTTAATTTTCAGTATTATGCCCGCCCGCATAGCGTCCAAGACGGTCAGCAGCCTATTATTCTGGTGTAAGCATTGTCTTCATTTCGGCTTCTGGCCCCCGGGAAGCAGCCTGGGGGGCAGTGAAGTCGTCGGCTCGGGGATCAAATCGCGCAAGCCGTAAGTGCTCGGGGGGGGGAATAGAGCTCACGGCCCTCCTGAGTTGTCTGATGAGGGTGTATCTAAAAAGTCTTGTCCTGCGGATGGACTCTCTCGGCGAAAGAATGAGACCGCGCGGATGGTTCAATTATGTCAATCCTGGGAATGTCGACGGGAGATAGACGACGGGGAGGATATCCGTAGAAAGCCTTGATTGTAACGGCTGCTCCTTTCCCGAAGAGCAAGGCTCATCCTGCTCGATTTCCTCAACGGGAAAATCTTGATCGAGGCATACAGATGCGCAAACCGTGTTGCCCCGTGTTCGTGAGAGGTGTGCCCTTGGCAAAGTCTGGTAGTGATGAGATGATAGTAGTACTGTGGAATTCCATCCAGGCCATCTTCGTCGTCCGTAGAGCGCACACGGCCAACATTGATGCTCGCCAACACTTGATCGCGTCAGGAGTGGTTTTGCATTTTACAAATTGGTGGGTTACTATGGCCAAGTGTTTCTGACGGGGAAATAGACCGTTATAGTAAATAATCGGCATGAGCGCATGAGAGACGTCGTCCGGCCGTACCTCCGATATTACGAATACAGTCAATCATTGGATAATGTGCATTATCGCACGAGCAAACATCGGAACGCTGAATCCCGTGTCGAACAAGAAAGATGGCAGAAGCTCATCCCGTCTTCTTCCAGGCACGACCCTTGGCGCCACGGTTTACCAAGCACGGGAGTGATGGTTTTAGCGACATGGCGACCGACTGGAAGTTCGAAGATGATGGAAATTCGAGTTCTCATTGCGATAGCTGCTCAGCCACGGTCTACCGACTGGGCATTCCCAAACAGGCCGGCTGCCAGACCGCGCTGAGCTTTCGCTGTGACATTACGGCATGTGCACGATTTATTGGATGATACCGCGAGTGCCACATTGGAGGTGACTTTGGGCGGAGGGGCGGCGAAGATTAGAAGACCCACAGCACACAGGCGTATTTGCTGCCCGAAGCTGAGGCTAATGCGGATATGAGGAGCGGACACGACGATCAATCAAGGGCTTCCAGATAGTACCAGAAAATCCCCAATAGTCCCAATCTAAGCAGGCAGAGCACCACCCCTCCGCCCTCGCACGTCAAGACGGAGAGTCCGGAAAGGGCCACCGAAGTCCCACATGACGAGAATCAACCCCGTGGCCGGATGGGGATGTTGACAAACGTCGGATCGACTCCCGGCCAATGGAGGGGGTCACGATGCGAGGGTTGTGAATCTGTTACACTGGCGAGCCGGGCTAAGAGGGACTGGTGTTGTAACGTGTGCGCGGTATAACATGCGCTTGATCTATATCGCCAACACAAACGACCCGCCAGCATCGCCAATGTGCTACTGCACGAAACGAGTCAGATCGGGCGAGAAGCTTGCGTGGCTCGGCCCTGCAGAGGGAGCGCCCTTGGCCTATGTAAAGGGCGAGGTACCCGCTCTCGACGTCTGGGCATTTCCTTTTGTGGTAATGAGCCAAGCAGGTAGGGTGTCCTGGGTGCCAGCGGTGCGAGGACAGCAGGAGGGCAGAGGCATGGATGGGTGTGAAGGTCCTCAGCTGCTCCAGGCTATTGCCGGGTAGGGGGCTCTGCCAAGAGCAACGACACGTCAAGAATGGACGTCTCACAATGGGGAACGCAGCGATCGTCTATCAAAAGTGGACTCGGGCAGCCACCAGCAAAACAGCGGCCAGACAGAAACCAGACAGCGCCAGTGGGTTTCCCGTCTAGTCTAAAAGTCTGTGAGTTCGGATTCAAGTGTGCTGGTCGGGTTCGCCAAGGCCAGAGGTGCCAGCCAGGGACATGGGAGGTCGGGCGTGATGAGTTGCAAGGTCTGCTTGTGAGTTCTGGTAGTTGGAGGGTCTGGGTGAGGGAGGGCAGACGGAGGAGACGAAGGCGGGATTCCGGTTGGTGTTAATTCGCCGGGTTGCAAGGGTGTGGATGGCGGCAGCGGGCGGCAGCATGAGGCTTTGAGTCTTGACAGCGTGGGTTTCAAAGTACTTGAGACGGCGCCGTCCGCTGCCTCTCCCGGCCTCAGGGGTCTTGGCGTGCTTCTAATTTTGATCGCTTCCCTCCGTCGATCATCTAGAGCCTCATCAAGCCACATCCCAAGTCCGTGGGGGTCCAGATAACAACCCGACAGCGACTCATTCGTGCTAGCTCCTGCTGCTTCTGGGAAAGGTCCAGACCCAAAATTTCACGCCCCCAAATGGACCCCCAACGCCCCCCCCCTTCCCCCCAAAAATGGCCCGCCAAGTCGCCAAGCGGCCGAGTCGGGCGAAACAATCTTCAGGGCAGGGTTTTTGGGATGAAGAGCAGAAGTTTTTTTAAGGTTTCGGCAAGCACCAGAACCGCAGCACCGCACAGCACAGCACCGCACCGCACAGCATTGGACTGCACCTGCGCACGCTGCGTTCCCACCTGCACACCATCAAGCTGAAGCTGATGTCACTCATCACTCATCACTCATCACTCATGGTTGACCCACACAATACAGACAGCACACAGAGATGCTGGATAACCGCGTCTGCCTCTCACTACCTACAGTACCCATCCATCACCCACCACCCGACACCGGCTGGCATCTCCTGGGCAGACGCCACCCTGCTGTGCATGCAGATCATCCATTATGTGTGCACAATCATTGTGCCACCATGTGCCAAGAGACATCCGTCGAAACGGGCTGTGCAGAAAGCTATGTCCACAGCGCCTCTTGTGGCTTCCTCCATGTGGTAGTGGTCCTGAAGCCCCGTCTGCTCTGTCCTGCTTCTGTACTGCACAGTAGTCGTACAGTTGTCTACTTGCGCTGTCCGGCCGACTACATTCCCCAGAATCCCCCAGCTCCCCATCGTCGGTCTGAAATGTATGCTTGTTTTGTCTTTTTCTGTGGTCCTCACGGGGTAGATGTTTCTCTCTCGCTCCCTCTCACTCTCTGCATCTTTTTTTTTTTTTTGCGGCTCAGGGGCAATGGAAGGACATGGCCCTGAGGCTCTCTGGCCGTTCACGTCGCGAAGCATATCGAAATGTGGGTCATTCCTGTTCTCGGCAGTCCCCACCAGCAGCCCGCCAGGTTGAAGAGATGAAGCTTCCGTCCTTCTTTCTTAGACGCTGGCAACCCAGTCCGTTCTTGGCGTCTATACTTCACGGACGGTTGTACCCACTTCTTCCAAACTCTTGGCTGCCATGTCACGAAAAAGAGCCGCTTCGCACACACTGCCGGGGTGTGTGCGTGTCTGCGCTGCGCCAGTTGTACCCAGCTCGCCACGACGTGGTACTGGGATGGGGCCAGTCCAAATTCAGAAACAAACGCGTTGCACATTCGCAACCGTTTCCCGTGCCTAGGAGCTTCTTGTGTGCCCTCTGGAACACCAGCTGCTCGGGCATGGCGAAGGGCTTGGCTCATGTGGATCTCCATCTACAATTTGATATCGCTGCTGGCCTGGCGATCCCCGTGCCTGAGCTTTGAACAAAGCTACATAACTCTAATGCCTATCCCATGAATCCTCTCCCCGTGTCTGTTGATGATATATATCCCAGGTCTCTCTGATTCATTTCTTCCCTCACAGGCTGGTCCCACCAATTATTTGACTTTCACTTTTATTTCGAACTGTCCAGATTGTTTTCATCGCTCACTGCGTCTGCGTGTCTGCATACATCTGCCTCTCCCCGTCCGTCAGCACATACCTCCTCGGTATATCTCATCCTAGCGGTGAGGTTGTTGGCGTCGACTAGAAACCCCAGCGACAAATCACTCGAAAAAAAAAAAAAAACTTTCTCAACAACCGTACATGTTCCCCGCCGAATAAACATCGATAGCGAGGCTTACAACACCTGAGCAATCCCGGTGCTCGACAACAAAATGGAGGGCGCAAGGAGATCTTTCGAACAGAGGCCATCCTTCATGGACCCTCAGGCCGCCCCACAAGGACTGTTCGAGCCCAGGCCACTTCCTCGGGCAAACAGCTTCTCCAACGACTTCCAAAACCCTCAGGTCGAGAGCAACGACAGCACGCGGGTGTCGACTCCCTCCGGCGAGCGGGACCTCGAAAAGTACGAGGATGAGGACCACATCAAGAAGGACGACCACAAGCGACAAACGTACATGGGCTATGACATTTACGACCCCAACAGGCCGAAGCTGGGGCTGAAGCAACGATTACACCACTTCACCTGGGCATGGTGGACTCTCATCATGAGCACCGGTGGACTGTCACTTCTCATCTTTGTACAGCCGTATCAGTTCCCCGGCCTGAGACAAATAGGTCTCGTCGTCTATATCATCACACTCGTCCTCTTCGCCCTCACAGCCAGTGCCTTGGTCGCGCGGTTCTTCCTGTACCCGGGTGATCTCAAGGCATCCATCTGCCACGAGCGCGAGGGTTTCTTCTTCCCCACATTCTTCCTCTCCATTGCCACACTCATCACGAGCACTTACCGTTACGCCATCCCCGAGAATGACGAAACCCTGAACTGGGCCATTCAGGTCGCATTTTGGAGCTACCTGGCCGTGACACTGATCCTGGCTGTCGGCCAGTACAGCTACGTCTTCCGGACTCACAGCCTCGAAGTCAAGACCATGATGCCCACCTGGATCCTGCCCATCTTCCCCATCATGCTCTCGGGAACTATTTCTTCGGTCGTCGCCGAGACACAGCCCGAGTTCATGTCCGTCGCCATCGTCTACGGTGGTCTCGCATGCCAGGGTCTCGGCATCAGTGTATCGTTCCTCATGTACGCACACATGGTCGCACGCCTGATGTCATTCGGCCTGCCTAGTCGTGAGCACAGAGCCGGCCTGTTCATGAACGTCGGCCCCCCAGCTTTCACCTGCCTGGCCTTCATTGGCATGTCAAACGGCCTGCCCGAGAACTTTGACTTTGACTCAAACGGCGTCATGGACGTCCACTTTGTCCGCCAGATGGCACTCCTCGCTGGTATTTACCTCTGGGGTCTCAGCCTCTGGTGGTGGGGAGTCGCCGTGCTCGCTGTCATCCAGAGCAGGCCCAAGTACTTCCATCTTGGATGGTGGGCTAGTGTGTTCCCCAACACCGGTTTCACTCTCGCAACTATCACACTCGGCAACGCCATCAACAGCAAGATCGTGCTTGACTTTGCTGTGTTCATGTCGGTCTGCATCCTGATCACATACTTCTTCGTCTTGTACCACCACATCCGGGCTGTGATTGTCCAGGATATCATGTACCCAGGCAGGGACGAGGATGTCAACGACCACTGAGGATTTTGACATCCCTTATTGTGTTTTCATCTTTGATTTCAGCATTCAAAAATGGCTAGCTTTGCACTTTTTTGCCAGGCGTTGTGGTTGGGATTGATTTTCTATGGGAAAAAAGGACCTGGGCGACTTCTTGATTGTCCACTTCAACTTGGACGGAGGAGCAGGCATTCCTGGGAGACAGTCACAGAATGCTCCATCAGGCACTCATTTCTGGATGTAGAGTTACGATATCCCGATAGACTAATTTGATTTTGACTAGAATGCTACGAAAACAGAAAAAAAAGAAAGAAACAAAAAAAGACCAACTACTGTCACTCGTTTAATTTGTCAGGCCCAGGTGGCTCCCGTTCCCAAAGACCTGCTGTTTCTCTCCCTTACACAACCTTTTTCATGATCTTGAACACTTCAAGTTACTCCGAGAGTGACATTACGGAATGACTATAGCGATGCCCAGAAGGACATTTGTAAACCATTGCGCAAACACAGAATAGTTTCACCTTGTCCTTTGTTGCAATTTTTCTGCTCCGCCACATTCAATTGCCACCATTCATTCCTGATCCGGTGGTTGTCCTCAGTCCGGTCTCACGGCCAGGTTCCAATGTCGTTACAAACATTGAATCGTTGGGCTACCGGACTGGCCCGTCTCGGCGTGCTTTTTGCCCAGCCCGCCAAGCCCAGCCGCGCACAACACCCTCGTAAATTCAAGCTCAGATCTCACGGCGGCACGTAATTGCCAAGCCGTCACGGGCGCCAAGTCGAAGCTGCATTAGAGCGGATGCCGAATTTGAACAGGGCCAAAGCGCCATCCTGCAGCCCGGAATTGGTCGACTATCATACGGGACTGTTGGGAATAAATGCGAACGCTTGTGAGCGCAAACAACAAGAGGAATATGCGTGGCCCCGTCGAAAAAATCTGGGGCCATGTCACCCGGCTTGTTCCGCGAGCCCAACGCTGAGTTGGTTAACGATTCAGTGAGGCGGAAGAAGCCAGGCTCCATCTATTTGGCTTTCCTCGCCACCTCCAAGAGAGCGGAGCCTTGGAGACGGCGGGCACAATTCAGCGAGAACATGACGCGGGCCCAATGTCATTGGAGCCTCGAGCCCAAGGACTAGAGCCGCCAAGAGATGGGCACCATTCTGACAGTCTGAATCGCACTCGGTCAGAGTTCAAAATGTTGGAAGGACTCTCTATTGTAGCTGTGGATCCCACTCCGCTCGGCCCACTTGCGGGCGATCTGACGCGCCTCCCGCGGTCTGGCTCGGTCCATAATTCGGTCCGCTGGCGATTAATAGACCCAGTATGAAGTCCATGCATGTAGTTGTTGTGATCCACGCCATGTACCTGCCCCTTTCATTCAATTATTCGAACACCACCTCCAATCCTACAAGGTAATACGTGTGCACGTAGTACAACTTAGGCCTGCTATTGGGAATCTTGACAGGCTCCAGATTCAACGTGTCAAATAGTGGCCCCATAAAGTTTGACTCTGATCCCTAGTCATACCAAGGCACAGTTGAGCAGTGCCTCACAGTTTTGTGCCAAGACAGCTGCGAACTCCTCGAAAAGTTTAACCTTGTTTGCACATCCAGTTCGTCCACGTAGCCGCAACTTACTCATTTCGCTTGGACAGTGCTCAACGGTGCCGTGCTAGGCACTGCCTCACACCAGCCTCGACAATGGGATTTTCATCTTGGACAACTCAACACAGCTCTCCACCTCAGCTGGGACGGAGCAACTTTGAAACTACAAATTTCTTGTCTGCCGTACAGAGGCATCCACACTTATTGGCTAAGTTACCCTGCCCCCCGACTTGGCGCTCGGTGTGGATGGTCCCCGATTCTGATTCAGCAACGGCTTGCGAGGTGGCGCCGGGTCCACTCACAGACCGTAACAGCCCCAAGACTGGCTCAAGAGGCGCTGCATCGATTAAGTTGTATCTTCACTTCGGCGATGATCAGAATTCCAAGGTGTGGACTCATATGCTTTATGACGTGCGCTGAGGCCGAATGTGACGTTCAATGCAGGTCCTGCTCAATCGTGCATGGTCCGTGCCTGTTTTGTATCAACGAGCGTGGTGAAACAAACGATCGTTATGTATGAAAGGAGAGACGTTGAGACTAGTTGATGTGGGATTTCAGTGCGTAATCTACTCCGAGAATTCTCCGCCACGAAGGTGGCTCATGGGATCTGTAAGGTTTGTTGCCACCAGATACGGCTGCTGGAGTGGGTATCCAGATTCCCAATGATCAAGAGGCTTGTCGAAGCACAAGAAGCATTTGCTTTGAGTCAAGGGTTACTTTTGGCTGTTCAAATTGAAGTGATGTCGATGAATGAGACGATTCAATGAGCTGAACGACTTTCATGACCTTAAATGTCAAATTGAACTGAAGTCCGTCCATAGGTGGCTACCCGAGAAATTGCAATCAAAGTAGGCGATTGCGAGACTCAGAATGAGAATGAACTATGCAATGAACACGACAACTGAGCATCATCACGTTCAGAACCGGATACATACAGGAGCCGCATGGTATACTTAGAGGGCCCTCTGTCAGGATTCAGAGGAATAAACCGCGCACGAACTTGGCTGCAGCTGGGGTCAGGCCGAGCGGCACTATGTGAGTACTGCTTGACTGTACTCGTGCTCGACATCTCACTTAGCTCAATGCTAGTGGCGGATTATTTCGTCTGTGTTATCTTGAAATGAGATAATTAGGGTCCAATTTAAAGAGTGAGTCGGACATCCATTCGGATAAATGTCTTCATTCTCTTTACAGTCAGCTCTATTACACTACGTAAGTGCTTAGATTCGTGACAGTTGCCTCTATCAACGTGTTGCTGGTGAGGTGTCATTTTCACAGACTTTATAGAGAGTTCCTGGGCGCAGAACCACGTTACAGCATCGACTCAAGTCAATGAGAGAGAGACTAGCGCCACGGACTATCAAGCCATGGATCGGCGCATCTAGGAATGAAATCCCTTTTCACCTGCGATCAGCGGTTCATCGGTAGTGATATGGGCCAATATTAAAGCACATCGGCTGCTGAGGCAATGAGTGGCTCTCTTTGTGTACCTAGGTTCCAACAAGGGACCACTAGTACTGAAAATGAGGATTGAGCACGTAGATTTGAAGTAATCGAAGACGGGCAACATCACCACTTGGTGAGCACTTGAGTCATCAGTGGCTGAGGTTGGGATCGAAGAAAACCCTGCAGAAAGGACACGCTAGTGGGGGCTCAGGCAGAAAAGCACTCATCTGTCAGATACAAAGTATCATGCTATAACACATTTTCCTTCGTGGAATACCTTCAAATTGTCTGGATTGATTGTCTCATTTCCCAATCCAGCCTGCAAAATTGCTTCTTAAAGCCTACCTGATACGTCGGCTGAGCCAGAGAGAAGTGATCGACATCTATCGCATCACAGCTGTATGCAAGATCGTCGAAATATCCCAGAGTTCTGGCAGTGCGGTCATCTCAAGATCTTGCACCCCTGGCCGTGTAAGTCCTCTACTATACAGTAGTAGGCTGCCGAGCGAATTGCCAAGACTGAGTTTTCAAATCATACGCATTGATGCTTTACAACACACAATGCCTGCAACACGTTATGCTCATCACTAAAAAGCCCAGGTACTGTCACAGTATCACGTTGGACAAGTTTCAGCGTAGCATGCAGGTTCATGCTGATGATACATGGGTCACCTACCAGTCACAACGGCGAAACACGCATCTAGATACATAATACATGGATCTGTGTAGTTACCCTGATACGACGAGATGTCGAGGTTGGAATATCAAATACAGTGGCCTGGGTGAAATTCGCAGCATAATGGGCCGCGTGTCATCACGCTGGGGGCTTGTTGACAGCTGACTTAAACGCGCGGCATGAGAACGAGGGTGGAAACTCGACATATTTGACTTGTGGTTTATTCGAAGTATTAGAAAATTCGGGAGGACTAGTATATGCGAACATGACCGTTCTGTGAGGGGTTGAATCATGTATGCCCGCCCATGCCGGAGGCTCCAGTCGGCAGACTACTAAGTAGCAGACCCACCTCGTGCCGAGGCACCGGGCTTGGCCGAGGCATTTTCGCCCGGGTCTCGACGGACAATTCGAGCTGTTGACTGCAAGCAAGGGACCTTTTCGGTGGTCGGTTCCTTGAACAAAATGCGCTTCCCTGACAAGCCGGCCCTTCGCTCTCCACGAATGTCGCGAGATTTCACCAAAGCAGTTACAAGCCCCAGGCTGCTCAATGAAGCTGGATGTCGTCATGTCCATGTCGCCGACCAGGCCCAAACATGTAGTCGCGAGGCCGCGGCGGCCCACCTGGCCTCACGAGGCAGTCTCGAAATAAAAGAGACGCCCGGCCACTTCTGCCAGCACTATGGAACCTCAACCTTGTAGAGTGATCATTGACGGCTTTCTGGTTTTCTGATCTCACTGGAATTGAAACCATCTATAATCATGAGCTCCTGGAAAATCCCCGAGGACTATCACCGCCGACCAGTTGCCATTCTGGGCGGAGGTGTCCTAGGACGGCGCATAGGTGAGTCCGTAACTACATGCCATGGTCAGTGCCAGCACGAGCATAAGCTAACTTAACTTATAGCGACATGCTGGATAGCAGCGGGCTATGACGTGTGTGTCAGGGACCCCGACGCCTCGCAACGCAAAGCCTGTGAGGAATACGCGAGAGCAAATGCGCGCGACTTCCCAGCAGCCAAGGCCAATCTCAACGGCTTTGGGAAGATATCCACGCAGGCGGAGCTTTCCGATGCAGTGCGCGGAGCATGGCTGGTGATCGAGGCCGTCCCAGAGAAGCTGCACATCAAGATCGACACCTTTGCGGACCTCGAGGTCCACGCGCCCAAGGACGCGATTCTAGCCAGCAATTCGAGTTCATACAAGAGCTCTGAGATGCTTGGCAAGATCACGGACGAGACAACGAAGGCGCGCATACTGAACACGCACTACTACATGCCACCGATCAACAACATCGTCGAGCTGATGACATGCGGCTCCACAGATCCCGTCGTCATCGAGTTCCTCCTCGAGAGGCAAAAGGAGGCAGGGACAGCACCCTACGTGGCCCGCAGAGAGTCGACAGGTTTCATCTTCAACCGCATCTGGGCGGCAGTGAAGCGCGAGATCCTCACGATCTTGGCCGAGGACGTGTCGACGCCCCAGGAGATCGATGAAATGTATAGAACCATGTTCAAGACCTCGATGGCGCCCTGCAAGATGATGGACGACGTCGGGCTCGACACGGTAGCCTTTATCGAGTCGCACTACGTCGCGGAGCGCGGTCTTCCCTCAGATAAGACCGTCGATTTTGTGCAGAACAAGTACATCGATAAGGGAAGGTTGGGCGCGAAGTGTCAAAAAGGAGGGTTATATCCCCGCGTCCCACGCCTTTTGGTGCTCGATCTCGGACTGGCGGCTACCAAGGTCTCGCCCGCGCCGGGGTTCGTGCTGGAGATGTCAGGCGACGGCAAGAACCAGAAGGTCCTCGCCAAGAGCCAAGCCTACCCGGATGGCATCGACGTTGACAAATCCTCAGGGCGCATGTTCTGGACGTGCATGGGTTCGCCGGGCCGCCCCGACGGCGAGGTGTTCTCCGCAAACCTCGAGGACGGATCAGACACCACGTGCATCGTGCCCAAGGGTGTGGTCAATACCCCCAAGCAGCTCGTCGTCGAGCCGGCGTCCAAGAAGCTGTACTTCTGCGATCGTGAGGGGATGCGCGTACTTCGTTGCAACTATGACGGCGGAGAGCTCGAGACGATCATAAAGACCGGCGATTGGGAGGCAGAGGGCTTTGGAGACCAGACAAAGTGGTGCGTGGGCATCACCGTCTCACCAAAGCATGGCAAGTTCTACTGGACGCAGAAGGCCGCCTCGAAGTCGGGCAAGGGTCGCATCTTCTGCGCAAGCATCGAAATGCCCGCTGGGGAGACGGCTGAGAGCCGGACGGACGTCCAGCTCCTTTTGGACAACCTGCCTGAGCCGATTGACCTTGAAGTCGACGAAAGAAGCGATCTCTTGTACTGGACTGATCGTGGTGAGTTGCCGCTAGGAAATTCCGTGAACCGAGCAACCCTGGATCCTGCGTCTGGATTGGTGGCCAAGAACAGCAGGGACAAGTCATACGAGGTGCTTGTGAGGCACTTGAACGAGGCGATTGGACTGAAGCTTGATCTGGAAGCTGGCCACATGTACCTTACCGACCTCGGTGGATCTCTGTATAGGTGTAACCTGGATGGCTCTGAGAAGCAGAAGGTCTATAGTTCTGATGAGCGAGCACTGGCGGGCATAACAATAGTGTAAGAAGGACTTGCTTGTAGAGGGGATTTGTCATTCAATTTCAGCGAACGGCGCTTGGATCTAGACTCGAGTGCTTCAATCGATAATAGACCGGCAGCATTGTACTCCGATGAAACTACCCTTCGCTACCCATCATCAGCCTCCGAAGCATAAGGACTTCATGTTTTGTGACAAAGACACCCAGCGCAGCCTGTCCGAGGGTCGTATTCGTGCCAGCGTGCATGGTGCCGTCCAGCTGATCGATCAGATCTCGGATCTTGGCGCCCTCCCAGTTGCCCTCGTTATTGGTCCAAAACACGCGCTTTATACCAACCGAGTGCATGTAGGCGACACAGCGGTAGCACGGACGTGATTCCGCGGCAGTAGGCACAGGCTTGACATCTTCCGAGACTGAGACCAAGGGCTTTGGCTTGGATGTTTTGGTTATCAGCTCGTCATGCAGAGAACCCGTCGAAGCAGACTTGGCAGAAGTCGTAGTACAGCTACTCCAATCCGCTGTCTCAACAATTCCATCGCTTGGCTGGTCATGCGCATGACACTTCTGGTTCTTCCTCCCTCCCGGTGCTCGGCTGTCATTTGCGAGGCGCGCAACGTAAACGTCTGCGCCGACAAGCTTGGGATGCTTCATTCGTTCTTTTACGCCTGGCGCGATCCCAATGTTCCGGCCCTTGGGCACGAGAAGGTGCTGATTTCGTGCCTGTCGCTAGTCAGCATACTTGGATACTAGGAAGTATCTGGGTTTCGCGACTCGCCTTGCGTAGACCAAAGCTGCTCTTATTGCCCTCAGTGGCGTTCTGGGAAGTGTCTTTCTCGCCAGTGCCATCTGAGTCACTGTCGGAGTTCTCGCTGTTCTGCCTCATGTGATCTGCTGTCGGAACATTCTTCGGCCCCTTCCCTGCTTTATACTTGTACTTGTTGTGATTGTTCTTGTACCCGTTCTCTTTCTGATACTGATTCGAGCGGTGACCGTGATGATAGTGATAGCCATGCTTGTTCGCTGTCCGATAGGAGGTCATCGCATCCAGATGCGGATGGTCTAACGCGAGACTCGCCTGCCTGAGCCGGGCCGGTACCTTGTTGAACCTGCGGCCCGAAGGTAGCGAGGCACACGGAGCGGGTGTAGGCGAGGACTGCATCGCGCTGTAACGCCCGTTTGCGTTTGGAATCACCGAGTAATTTGAAGCTCGGTTTAACGTGAGACACGGTACTGGCAGCCAGAGTACTGCACGACGACAGGGCAGAATTGATGGCAGCCATCTCAGAATGAATCGTGAGGGTCGCGTTGGCGTGATGACCACCTCCACAGTTGCCAACGATGCTCTCGGCAGCCTTGAAGTTGCCCTTGTGCTTGGGCGGATCCGGCTTGTCAGGCTTGGTACTGGCCGCTGCCTTGGGCAGGACGCCAGTCTTCAGGACGCTGCCGCCGTCGTATCCAGGGCGACAATCGTTGAAGCCTTGGCCGATGACCTTGCCTCCCTTGACGACAACGCAGCCATGGCGATAATGAAGAGTGGACAGGGCAGCCTGGTCAAGACAAAGATTCAGATACTGGTCGGTCTTCATTGTTGCGGTATGCGATTGCGATTTCGATTACAGCTTTTGGGATCGACGGTTATGTGGTTGCTAGCGCGATGGGCTGATGCTTAGCGTTGGGAATTGGGCTTTGGGTACCTGAGAGGCGAGTTTTTGATGTTGTTTACTAGTGCTTGCTTAGTTGCGTGTTCAGTCGAGCTCGAGGAACCTTTGATGTTGGTTGCAGAAAGGAAGAAGGATTGACTGAAGCTACCCTGGTCGAAGCTCGCCTATGACTGCAGGCGGTCAGTGCATCGGCCTGCTTGTGACAGGCCAGGGTTTGTGTAAGTGGCAGGGGTTTGGCTGGACCCCGGTGGGGAGGGGGGTCAACACTTTGAAATATCAATGACATGACTCGATCAGGCCTCTCCTTCTCACATCGGTCTGGCCAAAGGCAATTTAATATCCAACATTTACAGATCGGGACTGTGCAGACTCACATTTTTGGCAAATTGTCACTCGGGCATTTGTGTCCCAAGAGACAGTGATCACCTTTAAAGACTCTAGAAACTGCCCAAATATCTGGACAGCTCGTGCACATTCGACTTTACTTGGGACCTGGACGAACAAGCCACGTGAAAAGTCTATTAGAGGCTCAACAGTGGGTGGAGTTTTATTCATGTTTGCATTTCTGCCCCGAGCCAACCACATAGCACTTGAGGCAGTCCATCACTGTCCTCAAATGGTTACAGCAGTTTAGAAGGGCTAGATTTGTGATTTATCATATACTTGGCTCGATGGCTTGCAGAGTTGTATGAAAGGAAATTTGATTTCCAAATTATGGGAATGTCTGCTCTTCAAAGACATTTGCTGACAGAATACATCTGAGAGGGTCGATAGTAGGAACTTGTTTAAACCCTTGGAGAGAATGATTCATTGCGTATGTGAGACACCAGAAGACAATGGGGAATCAAGCCAGACCAGCATCTGTGACGGTAAAGGAACAATGACTTGAATTGTATTCTAACATTTACGAAACACCATGGCCCATCTATGTTGATCTGTGAAGTCTCGAACTTGAACTCGGGCTGCAATTCCCTCGCTCATGTCACCTCCAACCAGAAAACACAAGCAAATTGAACAACAGAAAAACACTCAAAATTATAAGAAAGTTGTGGAAGTTGGTCATGTGTGGATATGTTCTTGAAAAGTACAAATGTGGCGTAAGTATCCACCACAAGAATTCTCACACCAGCTCACACAGCATTCACCGTTGCTTCCAACCAAGCTGCCCAGGCCTGACATGTGCCAACATTTTGGAACCGATGGCTTTCGACCTTAAGTCTACAGATGGATGGTCTTCCATTGTATGCACCATGTTTATACTCCAAAAAAAAAAAAAAAAAAAAAAGGAGAGAGATCCACTCAGAGCTAATCCATATCGTCTAGTGCAGTGACCCCTGGGATAGCAAACTTCCACCATTGCGAGACTTACCGTCAAACAGCCTATGAATGCTGGGTTTTACCACCAAAAGACAACAGTAAACTACCAGTGAAAGAAGTGAGCGAAAAATGCGAAAAATGCAAGGGAAAGCATACTGGAGCTCAAAGTATCTCCTCCAGGGGGTGTGATAAAACATTCAGCTAAAAAGGAGTAGCACTCGGTACTTTGAGGCAAGAAGATAAGCGGGCACCGCAAGTGTGCGGTAACAGCTGCTGTCCCTCGGTTGGTTCATGGGCTCAGAAAGCTTTCGTAATTGAAGCAGGAGCTTGTATTTCAAAGATAATTATCTGAGCAGGTCCAACCTCGGCTTCAGAGCGAGCTGAGAGGGAGGCATGGGCCTGTACTGATACTACTGAATTGAATCGTTTTCACCTGCTCGTGTACAGGTGATATTATGTTCTGAGTAGTGATTTTCCAGTGAAATTCTACCGAGCACTGGCTGTTGTTAAGTAGTAAGTTCGGAGTGTTCTCGTGGGGATCGCGGGACCCTGCTTCTACACGTGGGCCCCCCCTGCACGCCCTGGTAGATGATTGAAAGAGACCTGTCAAGGTCGGCATGTGACCATCCCGTATATACACCAGTGCGTAATGACAACAGCTTCTATCTGTGTGTCGCCCAGAGCAGCCGTGCTGCCTCTGTGGAGGTCCACGTACCCACACCGGAAGCTCCGGCCATAAAGCTAGGGCCGTACAATTCGTTTCGTTTCTCGACCCAGTAAGGTCTTTATGGAACCCTCGTCTTGAGTTGCACCCCATGCCATGTCTTCATCAAGTCACCAAGAGCGGCGTTGACCATCCGTTGCTGCTTGAGCATGTTTGCGCCGCGAAACTTCTCCGAGCTTATCTCGATTCCGTACATGGACCCGCAGCCGCCTGATATGTCCTGCACCACCAGCTCCACGGGGCTGAAATCTTTGGCGAGGCGGTCCCAGACCTCGGACTCGGCTTCGTTAAGGAAGTCGGGCTTCTCGAGGGTGCTTGACGGGCTCGTTGACTCGGCGGCTGTCGCGCTTGCATCCGGCGGTGCTGAGGACGAGTATTGTCTGAGTGTGCCTGTTCGCAGGACTGTGGCGGGAAGTCTATGAGTAGATCGAGGAGCGCATGGAGCTGTCCACGTTGAGGGATTGCCGGGTCGTCGGGGAAGAGCGGAGCTTGATGAAGCCTGGCGGATCGCGTGCTTTGGCAGCGCGGCGGGGCGGCTGCCGCGCAGGAAGTTGGCGCACCTCTGGCACAGCATACTTGATAGATGTATCAACCTAGAGTGTTGGGTTGAAAATGTCTAAAGATGCGAAGAGCTCGGGTGGAGAGTCCTTGCAGGTGCTGGACAAGAGAAGCGTTCCCGCAGTGCCCTTGTCCCGAAGCTCAAGCCTGCAGATTTTGACGTCATAGCATTGGCCAATCAAAACGCCGCATTATATCAGCAGGTATTAGGTGACCCATTTCAATCTTTCTCGTTCCGACTATTTGCAGACACTATAACGTTGTGACGGGCGATACATTATCTTATTGATTTTTTCCCCACTAGACACGAAAAATCAAACATGGGATTCAGGAGGCTGCAAGTACAAGTGACCCCGGCAACTCCTGTAATGCAAGTGACTTCAGAGTATCACCTACGTTGTATTCTGATCTTACATAAGTTTATCTCGAAGGAGTTCTACCTCACTAGAGACTGATTGCTGCTTGTAACTCATTAGGCCCTCCAGAACGCCGGTGAATCTCGAAGCACCAGCCGCTGGGCCTCACTTCAGCCCAACCACTACACACCTGTCATCTCATTATATGCACTGAATAACTACTTTTGGGGGGAATACTCTGGAAAGTGAACCAAAAGTTCGTAGATTGCGCAAGTGCCAGACCTCAATTTTGTATGTGCCATCAATCTTCGTATACTACAGGTGTTCCTCTGCAGAGCTACTAGTACTGCCTTCAATGTTTGAGAAGTCTATCTTCACTTTCAAGAGTGAATGACAACATTGAACTTTTGCTGTATAACGATTGCTCATAACTAACCCAGGTGGTCTTTTCAATTATTGTTTCATTAGTGAATTCTGTCAGGAAGTGGAAAGAGTGACTTATAGTCTGGTGCTAAGTAACTTTTGTTTACTGCAATATTGCTTGGTGAGGCCGTCTTCTGCGATGAAAAAGGCTTTTACTAACCTGCCAAAACTGATGACGCTTCCCATTGCTTCCATCTGCAAACATTTCTCACATCCTCGCATATCTATTATTATGGCCTTTGGAGACAGGCTGGAGGTTCGTCCCGCAGAGGGCATGGGCCAAGGCCTATTCGCAACCGTCGACATACCAATAGGCACTCGCATTGTCGTGGAGAAGCCCATAATGTGGCTGTCGCAGTCTCCAACCCCATTCCGAGATTTTTGCCAAGCTGTTCACTCGATGGACGCCAATCTCAAAGACCTTAGTGATCTTTATTGCAACGCTCGGCTCTTAAACCAAAACCTAGCGACCAACGTCTTCGCCCAAATCCGCAGCGAAGATCCCCAGAATACAATCGATATGCGGGAGGACAGTTTCATGAGTCTGGTCAAGCTCTACGCCACTTACTGTACCAACGCTGTGGCAATCACTGAGGGCAACAAAGATGCTGGCATAGCTGTGTTCCGAATCTTCAGTCATATCAATCACTCCTGCAAACCCAACGCCTTCAGTCTGTTCTGCAGCAAGAACAAGGAACAGACTGTCTACGCCGGCCGCGATATCAGGGCAGGGCAGCAGATTCTCGTCAGCTACTTCGGTGGCGATGAAGATCTCCTGACCCGTGCGCAGCGACTGGAACAAACACAGAGGGACTGGAGTTTCACTTGCAATTGCAGGTCCTGTCTGCAACCAGGGACCACAGACTTTGAGTGCGAGAGGAGGATGAATTTGAGAATGGAACTGGCTCAGTCACTCCAGACTTGGCCTCCTGATGGTCACAGTGCCCGCCAAGCTCTGGCGTTGGAAGTAGTCCACAAGGCCGAAAAGCTACTGCAAACGATGGAGGACGCTGATCTGGGAGACTGGAAGCTCTCCCCTATGTAAGTTCGGCCTCTCTAGAGCACCTTCCAATCCACATTACACGAAAACCATATCAGCACTCGGCACGGCATACGAACGCATACAAAAGAATGCACCGATTGAGCTGACCTATCTGCATTAGCTACAAGGAATGCGCAAGATTCAACCAGTATCAAGGCCATCTCGCGGAGGCGGTTCGGTACGCCATCAAATACCTCGAGACCGAAAGCATATTTTACAACGAGGATGAAATAGACTTGAATTGGATGGTTGAGGTTGGACTGCGAATTCCTTAATGAAATTCGCCTTTGATCAAGAACATGTGGCTAGGGCGTCTGGGATACTAGTTGGCAGCACCTGTATACGGCCTACAGACAGCTTGAGGCTGTCAAAATACTGATCACGATTGTTTGGGCTCATTGTCTACAGAAGGCTCAGCGATGATCTGTTCCAGAAAACGAGCCGCAGAACAGTGTCGACTCTGACTTCGATACTGCAGTTAATTTTATAGGTTGCAAGGTACCTTAATGAAGACTTATTCGCATTGGTCGTTGAATTGTGCTTACACCAGGGGAAAGGAAAAAAACTCCCAGCAACGATTTCTTTGGTTGAGTAACTATACTTATTTCAAATTGCGTCCTTGTCCTGTGACTCAATCAGGGCCTTGCCATCATCAGACTGTGCTACCAAAGCTTTATATAGGTCTGTCCTTATGGAAGTCCCAGTACGCGTCAAATTGCTCGTCAAGGAGCTTTTGTGCCCAGTCACCGCCCTTCCTGGCAACCTCATCAGGAGGATACACGCTGGCGAGGTCAATTAGGAGAGCCTTCCCATCTTCAATCAGGTAGTTGTCTTTATGGTTTGCTTTGGGTTTGCGCTGCCAACCAGTCAAAAGCTGGAAAGTGTGCAGAGCCGTACGGCACAGTTCCTTTTCCTCATCATTCTGCGGCTTGTGTGCATTAGAGTGGTAGGCCGTCAACATGCCAATATGCCTGCCCTGCTCTGTGACATAGGCAATAAATTCCGGTGTAATGCCCATTCCGTCACAGGCTCTGTACACCATAATTTCATTTTCCAGGCCCAATTTGCTGCACGCTGGTGTTGGCCATATTTTCCTATGCAGTCGCAGTCAGAAAAATTCTAGAACAGAGCGCAACTTGCAAGCTGAAACAATTGCACCAAGACCATAGCTGTTACATGCCAGGCTCGAGGCTTGTCCGATGCCGACATGCTGTGGAATTGGCAGGCTAGAAGCATAGGGGATACTCACATGACCATTTCAGACTTGCTATCTCCGAATGCTTCGTGCGTAACAACGCGCAGTCTGCCACGGTGAGGATGAATACCAATGTCGGTTGTGCTTCTCAACTTGACGTTCCTGAATCGCAAGCCAGCCCATTCGACACAGGGCTTCTCTGACCAGATTGCTCTTTCGCTCAATCTTGGGAGTACTATGCACTCATGCTGAGTAACATCGTGCACGACCTGCGGTTCGGCATCTCCATCATCTTCGTAAAATTCCACATAAAAGCAAATTGTGGCGTGATTCCAGTCCCCACCTCTAAGCTAGAGAGGCTCGCAAGTAACGTAATCGTCTGATTTCAAGAATTCGCGAGGAGAGCCGAGAAGCTTGGAGTCTTCGCCTTTCGACTGGTCCCAGGTCAAGTATTTGGTTCGACTGCTGCCGTCAGAACCTTCAACCGAGTATCGAATCAAGGGCTTGAGATCCGATCGCCATGTTCTAGGTGCCCAGACGAGAGACTACAACGCAGGAAGTCAGTCAAAATCCGACGGTCTGAAAATGGAAGTGGAAAAACGGCCGGGAAGAGGCGATGTGCATCGCTGTTCAGGATCGCCCAGCTGTCCAAATGACTCTCGAGGCTGCTCCGAGAACATTGAAGAATATGAGACATGGTAGCAATGCTGCAAAAGGCTTGATGCCTTGAAGTCTGACATCTCACTTACACCATGTTCTGACTGCCAAGTAACATTGGATCCGGATTGGAGCCCTCCCGAGCTCGCACCGTGGGGTTTGGGCGCAAGAACAGGTAGACGCTTGCGCCCAGAAGCATTTGCAACGGCAGATGTGGGCTTTGTTGCGTCGTGGTTGGGGTCAGCATTCTCTCCATCAGACAAGGATGAATCCTTGGGTGGGGTGGAGGACTTGTTGATATCGAAATTGATGATGCCTTCCATGGATGCAGCTATCATATCACATGGACAGATTCAAGACGAATGACGAGGAGCAAAGAGTAGTAATTTGGGTGCTTGTGATGCCCACTTACGAATGTATTTGCATGTGAGCAGAGAGTCGATGTGCACTGTTTCAGTCCATAATTGAAGAGAGAAAGAGGCTCTGTGAATAGGAGGGTATTGCGACCTGGTAACGCTGCCGCACGAAGCCTCCTTCCCGATGCGACGAAGGCGTATGAGCGGCAGGAGGCGTCACGATTGAAAAGTGACACCGACAGAGGAGCTGACTGCCAGCTTAGCCGAAGGGCCAGCCGTTGTGTAGACTTGCGACTACGACATCTTGAATAGCCACTCTGTCCCACACCTGCAGCTTAGATACTGGAAGGCGCAGCTGGCGCCTCGTCACTGCCAGATCCACGCCGGAACTAGTTGGTAACTATAGCTGCTCATTGTTGCCGGTGCGTGTTGACATGAACGAAGTGGATACCGATATGATGAGCCATGGCCAAGATACCCCTGGGACCTTTTGCTTGCCAAATAATCGGCTCCGGTCCGCAATCGTGTGTTGTAAGTGCAATGGTCTCGGGACCTTGAATTATTCTCCGAGTGCAGGTCACTTCGATTGCCACGTGCTCGCCGGCCCATGCCCATCGGATTGATGGACTCATGCTTCTGTCCGTCGGATGCAATTCCCCTTTTCCCTATGCTGCTGACCCACCTGCCAAACTTTTGTGTGGAAACCCTGCCCCGGTCCGCGCATGGCGTGCGACCCCTATTGACATGCAGGTGAGATTGCCGATGGAACCTCTGAGCTTGTTAGTGCAGAAACCAGGGGAGTCGATAATTCCCCAGAAATGATAAGCCTCGGATTCGCTTGATTCTGGCCTAAAACCAAAGAACCCAACACGAACGCCCCAAATCTTGACACTGTTGCATAATGTCAAATCGTTGCAGCTCTCGACGGAAATGAGAGAATGTGATTTCCCGTTCGAGGCCAGGCCGAGGCTGCTATCCACTTCCCACGTGTTGATTAGACAGCCGACCCCTCTCCGGAGATCAAATGGACCACAGCCAGGCAGGGGGCTAGGGTACAAATCCGGCTTTCGGTGGAGCCTTGGTTTGAGGCGCCGCGGATCCGCTTCTAGACCATGCCGTTAAAAAAAAAAAGGCTTTAGATAACTGAATGCCGGCACGATCCTCGGGTCGCATTGCCTGTCGGTTCCATGTCCCAAAACTTTGCCTTCATTCTGTACTTTCTGAACTTGGAAAAATGGGCTTCAAGGTGATCATCGTTGGCGGTGGCTTGTCGGGTCTCGGCCTGGCGCATTGCCTGACCAAGGCAGGAATCGATTTTATCGTTCTAGAGCGGAGTGACCTGCTCGTCCCGAAAGGTGGAGCCTCAATGGCTCTTTGGCCAAACAACGTGAGGCTTCTGGACCAGCTCGGGTTGTTGAAAGGAGCGGAGGAGATCGACTGCGGGATCAAGTACAAGCAGAATGTGCGAAAAGATGGGTCTGTGCTACAAAAGAACAACATGATGGAGAGAGTCGGCGTCGCGTGAGTCCGCAAAATACCGGAACAAGCTTCTGGGAACAGCTGGAATTAACATTGTCAGGCTTGGACACCCTTGGATGTGCTTTCACAGGCCTAAACTTCACGAGTATCTCTACAACACCCTTCCGGAGCATGACTCTCGCATTATAAGCAATGTCGAGGTGACGGGGATCGAGACCACGGCAGACGGCGTCAAAGTAAGCTGCAAGGACGGCACCGTCCATGAAGGCTCCATAGTTGTGGGCTCGGATGGTGTCAACAGCTCGGTCCGAAAACACATTGCGAACGGAGACGAAAAGCACGCCGAACCATTTACAACAGCTTACCGAGCACTCTACGGGTGCTCAAGTTGGACAAAAGGCCTTGATTCACAGACGTTATACGAAATGCATGGCGACAAGACTTCCATCCAGGTTATCCCGGGGCCCGATATGGCCATGTTTGTCGTATATGAGCGCCTGCCAACGACGACAAAGGGGAGCAAACGGTACACGGAGGACGAGAAGCTAGGGTTTGCCAAGACGGTCGAGGACCTGAGTGTCTCGGAGGATATCAAGTTCAAAGACATATGGTCTGAGACAACGTGGTCTTATTTTTCTGGACTCGAAGAAGGCGTCGCGCCAAGCTGGTTTGGCGACCGGGCTGTGCTGATCGGGGACACGGTGCACAAAATGACACCCAACGTCGGCCTCGGGCTCAACAGCGGGTGGCAGTCGGCAGCAGTTTTAACAAATGGCCTCCATGAGCTGCTTTCGAAGACCCCGGAGCCTAGCACCGATGCGCTTAACCAGGTGTTCGAAGACTATCAGGGAATTAGGAAAAAGAATGCCTCGGACATGAATGGCATCTCAGGGCTCTACACTCGGGTAGTGGCATGGGACAATCCCCTGTGGAAACTCGCGGACCAGTACATTACCCCCTATATCGGGGGTGACTGCACTTTACTCGACCTTCTACTGGCTCCTCTGGTGGCTAAGCAAGGCAACACTCTTTCTTTTGCAGACGAAAACCACTACAAAGTTGGGACAACGCCTTGGAAGAACGGCCAGACTGTGGCTTTGAAAGACGTCAAAGTGGCAGCATAGACGCCTTGTCGAAGATGGGCGTCGGACAGCAGAGCGTGATTATCTGAGCCTAGATCGACTCGAGGATCCGAAGCATCTTGAAAAGCATTAGCGAATGTTGTAATAAGGCGGTCTCTTATCATTCGGCGTACATAATTTCTTGCACCATATAAATACATATACCCTTATACTATAGTGTTCTACCCGTTTCAAGCTCTACTTATCTTCACTTGTTGTGTCTGACGGTCTCAATGAAACAAAAAAGCTAATAGGGTCTCCTTACTGCTAGAGGACCGCCCTGAGCGTCTCGTTCGACGTGCGCCTGCATCGTCGAATATGCTGTGATGATTTATGTGTTTTCTCTCCAGAATATACCACTGGCCGAGCCCACCATAACTGTCGATTTTTCGGGTGATGTGGAAAGACTGGAGTAGCAGAAGTATCTGTCTACTTCTGTTAGATGCCTTTTCTCGTTTTGCACGCTGTTCTCGCCGACGGCACGGCGGAATCTTTCTAGCCCTAGGCATTGGAAGCTAACTTTCGTCTCCTAACTGGTAGCAGCAGCAATCTATGCAAGGGAATATATGAGTCCCTTTAATCCAGGCTAGCACGATTGCTCATGTATTATTCATGCGCTTCATGGGCATTCTTTAACAAATCGATTGTCAAAATCATTATTTGACTGCCAGGACTCTTGTAACGCCCCTGGAGATACACATCGCCGTACACCCCATTCACCGAGATAACATTTAAATGGTCAAAGTAAGCGGGAGCTGGAGTGCTCACTACTTGAGAAGTCAAAATGTGCCTTTTGTCTCGGTCGCACAGAGCCCATATGACCTGACTGTACATTGAGACTGCATGTCGATAGGCAATGTGTTGCTCCATAAGAGACTATCCCATAAGATAGTATTATGCAGACGACTCTTCTATAGGAAGTTAGCCCATACGACATTACACTAAGGAGGCCATGCCGTAGGATGCCCCACCGGAAGTTGCCACACAGGAGGACATCCCGTAGCGGGTTACCCCACAGAGAAGCCATGCTATAAAAGATTATCCCGCATGAGGTTAGGTAATAAATACTCGAACGGTCCTCTGACTAAGACAGAGTGGCGTAAAGAGGGCTGTTTGACTTGTTCGTCCTTGGATACATTGGTTTGGACGCATTGCGAAATTCAGGTCTTGATGCGCCTGCGAGCCTCTGCTCATCTCTGAGCTTATCCAGGTAGTCTTCAACACCCCCAGCGAATCGAATACAGGACCGGCCCATAAAAAAAACCGATTTTCATTGATGGAGGGAGGAAAGAGCTGAAGTGTTGCCTTGTCAAGGAAATTGTTGCATTCCTTCTCGGGATGCCTCAAGTTAATGAGTGGTGTGAGAATGCCCGTGGGCTTGCGCTTCTCTTGTGATGATGCCAAGCAAAAGAGGATTTGAAAGACCGTGTACAACTCACCACAAACGATCGTGCCCAGGGCACCTTGATTTACCTCAAAGTCGATTGGGATCCTGGCTGAGATCAAACTTTCATCCCACCATGGCTGGTTCCCGAAAGTCAAAAGTCTGGGACCGATTTTCCGGGGAGAAAAAAAGAAGCTTCGGCTTGGGACGAACCGTTGGCCTGTGCGCCCCCGCAACACGGCTCCTTGAGGCCCCCAAAAGCAGAAGCAGACAAGCCGTAGCCTGCATGTGACGCTGCGACTCGTGGACCGACGGTCAGGGTACCATTACTTACCATCCCAATGCTCCGTTCCCTTTTCAAGTCTCGTCCGCCATGTCACATGTTGCACTCTCCAGACGCTCACCACATAATTCATAAGAGGCCTTATGCGGGTCCGTTACATTAATTTGCCGCTGGCCGTGTCTGTCCTCCCCATTTCTCCTGATGTATTCTCCATCTTCTGGTTCCACCTTGCCCTGTTTTGTTCTGCTTGCCCAGACTTTCGCTTCCACCAGGAACCACCACGCCTCCTCAGTCGACCCCGCAGAATGGCCGACTGCCTCTCAACTGGCCACTGTGCCCCTTGCCCGTCTCCAAATACTCACTAGGGCCATCACCCACGATCACACCCGGCTCATAATTTCCCTCCAATAATGGCTGCCATATGTGGACGTCGCTGGTAGCTGCGCCAGTGACGTGGACGATGTGCCAGTATAAGATGGCAGGAAAGGCGCGTCTCGGCAGCGATTGCCTGGATGGCTGGGCCAGGGGGTTAGAGCCTGAGCATTTCTCTCCTTGGAAACAGACCGCTGCCGACCATGAGGCCCATCTCGCTTGCTGTGGCGTCTTTGTTGCTCCAGCCCGGCAGCACTTTGGCAGTTTCCAACGACAGCGACAGCGACAGCGCACCTCTCGCCACCACAAAAAATGGGACTTATCAAGGGCGCTATCTGCCTGGTCTTGACCAAGATCTCTTTCTTGGTATGCCCTATGCGCAGCCTCCCGTCGGCGACCTGCGTTTCAGGTGGCCTCGCAGCCTGAATGAATCTTTCGACGGTGTTCGAGATGCATCCCGGTATGGGTACAGCTGCATGCAGTACCGCTCGAGCTTCAACATTTCCGAAGACTGTCTCACCCTCAACGTCATACGCCCGGCCGGCAACCACACCAACTTACCTGTTCTCGTCTGGGTGTACGGCGGTGGTCTGTACGCGGGCTCGACGGCAGACCCACAGTATAACCTTAGTGGCATTGTCAAGGTCAGTCAGGACATGGGACAGCCTGTGATCGCTGTCGACATGAATTACCGACTTGGAATGTGGGGCTTCCTGCAGACCCCCGCACTGGTGGCTGAGGGATCGAGCAATGCTGGCTTGATCGATCAAAGATTGGCACTGCAATGGATACAGGAGAACATCGGCGCCTTCGGTGGTGATCCAGAGCGAGTCGTCGTCTGGGGCGAGAGCGCTGGAGCTCAGAGCATTGCATATCACTTGCTTAGCCACGACGGCCGCGATGACGGGCTATATCGCGGCGCCATTCTCGAAAGCGGCGGGCCAACTGGTTGTCAGGTACAAGACTTGGCTTACTACTCTGTCCCGGTAGAAAACCTGACGCGAACAGTGGGCTGTTACACCGCGAGTGACCAACTTGCATGCCTGCGTGGACTTAACCAGGACAAGCTTTTTGCGGCCTCTCCTTCACAGGTCTGGAACCCTTTGGTCGATGGGAACTTCCTTACTGGATACCCCAGTACCCTTATCCGTGACGGGAAATACAATGCGGTTCCAATCCTCACCGGAACGAACACAGACGAAGGCACCTCATTTGGTCCATCAGGGCCCAACACCGAGGCAGATCTCTTCAACGCTTTCTTGTGGTGGCGAAGTTACGCCCTATCACCGCCAACAATTCGCAAGTTTCTAGAGCTGTACCCGGACGACCCTTGCGTCGAGCCGCCCCTCTACATCAACAACTGCTCCATTTTTCCCTCGAAAGGACTAGCATGGCGCAGGGGCGCTGCCATAGGAGGCGACATGGTGATGCATTCTGGCAGGCGCAAGATGTGCGAGGTCTATGCCGGGACAGCGGGGCAGGACGTCTACTCGTACAGGTTCGACACGCGCCTGTGGAACAAGACGGAACTCGCCGGGGTCCAGCATTTTGACAATGTTGCCTTCAGCTTCCAGAACATCACAGGGCTCCTGGGCCCAAGTCCGACGTATGACAATGACTTGAGGATTGCGCGGTCCGTCGCTGTGGCCTACATCAGCTTTGTGCACAACCTCGACCCAAACCCGCCTAGTGCTTGGAACATAGAGGAAAACGTGGACCTGCTGCCTTTACCTACGTGGCCGAAGTACAGCCTCGAGGAGCCGACAAACATGGTATTAAATGCCACAGCTGGCCCTTTCGTGGAGGCGGACACATGGAGGAAAGAGGGTATTGCCTTTATGAACACGTACGAGGTTGCAAGGGAGTTGCTGGCATAGCTGGTGTCACTTCGGAGCAAACCTCAATATTGCGAAAGCCGCTTCTTGACGGTGGAACGTAGTGGCTGCGGTGACAATTCATCTTCACCCAGTCATCCCGACAGCTGGGTAGGTGGCTTCTGCATTGGTTCCACCGGCTGCTGCAATGGTGAAGTAGTCTGGCAGCTTGCGCGGCTGGCGGTCCAATGGGCAGCATACAGGCCAGGTGCAGGGACGTCCTAACATGTGACGGGCATGCCCGGATCTGCTGAACTCAATCTGAAGGCCTTAAAGTCAAGTCCATTTTCTACGAAACCGAATTCAAATAAAAAACCAATGTTCATCAACGAAGCTCCCCTTCTCCCCTTTCAGCTCCCAATGCCCCGCGCCCGTGGCATTGACACAACCTCGCGCGTGCGAGCTTCCACGCATGTTGGTGCTACGTGTTCTGTCCCTTGATTGGACGACTGCAGGGACGAAACATCGCTGCGTGCGCGGGTTGAAAGGGACAGCCTCATGTCTCAGCCCGAAGGTGAGAAACCGCGCCACGGTGACAGGGAGATGGGAAGTGAGGACTGCGTCTTGGAAAAGTGTCCGACGCATCCATGATGTTCAAGCAGGCAGCCGAAATGAACCCCCCGCGGCACCTTGGGCTCCGAGTGCTTTTCCGTCGATCTTCGACCTCTCAATCGCTGCCTCGGACCAGATTCCAGTCTAGGAGCCTCGGCGAGCGTTGCCCTAATTTCCGGTGGTCGTCGCCACACCAGATAGGGGCCAAGCAGCCAATATCAGGCACCTTCTTTTCTTCTTATGGCGTTCATTTCATTTTTCGTGTCCGCATTGGACAATCAACTCGCACCACGCATTGCAGCAGTGAAGTCAATGACTCAAACGCGAGTCCAGTGCACCTGACTAGAAGGGGGAGGTCGAGGTGGCGGCTGCGCCGTATTAAGCGCCGTTCAATCTCGGCGGATTGCCCCTCTCCTCCAGGCGATCAAGAATAAAGCTAAATTTAAGCCTAATTCGACCGCCATGGGACGGATATTCACCGGTATCATACTATCAAAACCCAGACGAAACAAAACGTTGACATCAACCTGATAGCTGGGTTATATCACGGTCCGGCGGAGCTCGAGCCGGCAAACATGCCTCTTGCTTCTGACCTGCGGGCATCTATCCACTCCTGTGCTTGCAAAATACGACCTTCTCGGTGGAGATGGCCAAGGCGGGGACCCTTCGTCAAGCATTCAGAAGTCCTCCAGCGGACCGAACCAGCAACCACCTTCCTGATTGTCCGACTCTTTAAATTAGGCTCTCGTTTATGAATCCTTGTCCCCACTTTCTCGAAAGCTTTCCGCATTCTGGCCATTGTACCGCACAACGGCCTGCCTGCCTGGGCAAAGACTGTGGAAAGCCAAGCTTTGCCCAGGGCCGCCGTCGAAAACTACATAGCACTCTCGACGGGTCTGATATTGCACCTGACTATAATGACCCTGCACCCTGCATATCTTCCCAATCCCGTCCAACGGATCTACATGCCCTTGATCAAGCCACGGTGATAACGAGGCCGGTTAAAATCTCCACAATTCCACAACGCGACTGGCCCACACCACAGTTGGCCCCCTAGCACTTGGGTGTCTTTGGCAGCTGAGATCGCTCCTTTGAGGAGACTGAGTCGGCCCCTGGGCGCATGCTAATATTATTGGCACCTGCGAGGTGCAGAATGAATGATGCAATGGCCCTGGCTGGAACTACCCATCCCGCACAAGCGTGCGAGGTACGCTACCTACCCAGTGGCGTGGGCCCAGTGGCTGCTGTGCAGCACACGGCGACAGCGAGCCTGCATGTGCAAAGTACTACGGTAGGTTGTTGACGCGTGCCTTCAACCATTCCCTTCACCCAGTCAGTGACTGCGGCTGCCCCAGTCCACTGTCACCGTTACTTTTACTTGGAGTGCTCCCTCCCTTCATGTATAAGTTCGTGCACCCCCAGCTTGCGCTTCTCCTCCTGGATGTTGTGCCCCAGCTTCTGCCAGCCATTCTTACAAGCAGTTGCTGTCTGGCTGCCCCAGCTCTGTCGTTCTCTATCCGTCTACCCCTGTAACCTTCTCTTCTGTACTTTTCTCAAAAGGTCGACTGGTTTTGGACGCTTCCTCTGAGGCACCATGGTTGGACTCAGAGTCATAAGCGGCCTCCTGGCTGCCATTGGCCTCGTACAGGCCAGCAATGTCGTCCCAGGCGCCTTCATCGTCGAATATGAGGACGGGGTTGACATTGATGCTGAGCTGTCGTCCGTGCAGGACGTGGCCTCCACCCGGATGAAGCTTGATTACAAGCTGTTCAAGGGGGCTTCCATCCGCTTCCACGACGCTGACACGGCAAGCGACCAGGCTGATCTTCTAGGCACAAAGCCTGCCGTCAAGAAGATGTGGCCCGTCAGGCTGTACAATGTTCCGAAGCACGAGGTCCACTGGGTGGCAGGAGAAGATGCGCTGGAGGGGGATGTGGCGGAAACGCGCCAGGCCCCTGAGGATACCTTCTCGCCTCATGTCATGACCCAAGTCAACCAGCTGAGGGAGCAGGGCGTTGTGGGCGAGGGAATCAAAGTAGCAGTTGTTGATACTGGTGTAAGTTCATGACCCCATCCCGCCTGCTTCCCCTCTGGACGCTGTTTCCTGCTTGGCACCCCTTGTCACACCAGATAGCTTCATGACTTATATTATAAGTTTCTTCCTGGACTTTTGTTTTGGCTCGAGATGCTGCAAAGGCGGGGAGCAAAGCCTAAAAAGCTTAGCTGCGGTCGTTGCCAGCTAACACTGCCAATGTAGATCGATTACCGTCATCCGTCTCTCGGCGGCTGCTTCGGTCCCGGATGCTTGGTTTCTTTCGGCTACGATCTCGTTGGAGACGCTTTCAACGGGTCGAACGTCCCCTTCCCGGACCCGGATCCTTTTGACTGCGGCGGCCACGGCACCCACGTCGCCGGTATCGTTGCTGCTCAGACTAACAACCCTTACGGTATCATTGGTGCCGCCACGGGAGTGACTTTGGGCGCTTACCGCGTGTTCGGTTGTGATGGATCCTCTCCGGACGGTAAGCAGTCTTCTTTGGTTCTGCTTTTGACTTCTTAAGGCTGATCTAATTTTTGCGAGTAGACGTTCTCATTGCCGCATTCAACATGGCATACGAGGCAGGCGCTGATCTTATCACTGCTTCCATCGGAGGACCGTCAGGCTGGAGTGAAGATCCCTGGTCAGTAGCCGTATCACGAATTGTTGAGAACGGCGTCCCGTGCACCATCTCTGCGGGCAACGACGGAGCCGAAGGTCTTTTCTACGCCAGCACCGCAGCAAACGGGAAAGGAGTCACCGCCATTGCATCCGTTGACAACTCAGTGACGCCGGCACTACTCACTCTTGCCAGCTACAAAATCGATAGCAATGGCACTGAGGAGGACTTCGGCTACACGCCAGGGCAGCCTGCAGCCTGGGATGGTGTCACACTGCCTCTTTGGTCTGTGAACTACGACACCACTGATCCTGCGAACGCTTGTACTCCTCTACCGGCTGATACCCCTGACCTGTCTCAGTACATCGTACTCGTGCGCAGAGGCTCCTGCACTTTCGCTCAGAAGCTGGCGAACGTGGCTGCGAAGGGGGCACGCTACGTTATCATCTACAACAACGTGCCTGGTGGTGCCACCGCTGTCAGTGGCACCACTGTTCCAGCACTTGAAGCGGTCGCGATGGTAACAGCGGACATTGGCGCAAAATGGATCGCTGCGCTCTCAGCCGGCCAGAACGTGACAGTCGCGATGACGGACCCTACCACCGCAGAAAAATCTCTGACTCTGACGCCTAACAACTTGACGGGAGGTTTCTTTAGCACGTACACCTCCTGGGGCCCGACATATGAAGTCGACTTCAAGCCTCAGCTCGCGTCTCCTGGTGGACTCATCCTGTCCACCTACCCCACGGCCCTGGGTTCTTACGCAGTGCTCTCGGGAACGTCTATGGCCTGTCCTCTTGTTGCTGGCATTTACGCTCTCTTGATGGAGGTCAGGGGAACCAAGGACCCCAAGACCCTTGAGAACGTTCTGTCCGCCACGTCGAACCCGAACCTGTTCAACGATGGTCAGACGACATACCCTGTGCTGGCACCGGCTGCACAACAAGGCTCGGGCTTGGTCCAGGCTTACGATGCGGCATACGCGACGTCTCTTCTCAGCGTCAGCAGCCTGTCGTTCAACGACACAGACAACATACTGCCCGTGCAGAACTTTACAGTCTCTAACACTGGGAAGACCTCCGTCGTCTACAACCTGGCCCACGTAGGTGCAGCTACTGGCTATACCCTCCCCAGCAATGACAGCATCTTCCCCGCGCCATTCCCCAACGAGCTCCTCGACGACTATGCGACTCTCGAATTCCTCAGCGGAACATCTTTCACGTTGCCGGCTGGTCAACGCAAGATTGTGAGCGTAAAGGCCACACCCCCCGCTGGGCTCGATGCGAAGAGACTGCCCGTTTATTCGGGCTACATCACGATCAACGGCTCCGACTCGTCGAGCTTGTCGCTCCCATACATGGGTGTCGCCGGGTCTTTGCACTCCGCCACGGTCTTAGACCCGGCTGGGACGTACATGAGCAGCTCTTTGAATATTGACGATGCCGCTGTTTCTGCGAACCACACCTTCCTGCTGCCCCCGCCCGGGCACTCGAACGACACCCAGTACAACTCCAACAGCACAGACTACCCACGGTTGTTCATCAACTTGGCCCTTGGCTCAGCAGTGGTCCGCGTTGATGTTGTCCCCACGTCCTCAGACGCCAATACCACCGAGTCGCTCGGTCTTGCTACCATTGGTGATGTGTACATGACACCCTTGGAATATCAGCCTCGTGGGCCGCAATCGACAAAATGGGACGGACGGCTCGCCACTGGCGAGTACGCGCCTGCCGGTGTTTACAAGTTGGTTGTTCGAGCGCTGAAGATCTTTGGTGACCGGAACAAGGCCGACGATTATGAACTGGCTGAGACGATTGAGTTCGGAATTCAGTATATCGGCGCCTCCTCGTACAAGAGGGCAGACAGAGTGCGCAAGGAGTGGATCGGTTAGAAATCACCAAACCATCAGTGACAAAAAGTCACGATGATAATATATACATATATATATATATACAAGGTTATTGAGAAAGCAATCGCGAAATGCAGGCGAAGAAGTAATGTCTGGAGCCGTCAACAAACATTGGCAACAGAGAAGTCCATGACGACATGGCGTTCTGGCGCAGAACCAGTAGTATTTTCATAAAATAAAGTAGCCACACAAGTTTTAGCTCAATCAAACCTGCAGCATTGTTTCCTTCGCTGATAGCAGCCTAGCTAGATCTAGTATGCTAGATAAACATATGCAGATGCATATACTAGTATATGACTATCCGCGCAGCGGTCAAGCGTCGATCGTAAGTATATTTTCTCTCTCATATATGGTTTGTTTAAACATTGGTCTCCTTCTTCTCGGAGTTGACCCTCTCAGCCTCGTGTACGGATGCGGCCTCCGCCTCTATGTCCTTGGCCTTGGCCTCGCTGTCCGATTCCATGTTCATACCAGCCGGCCTGGCAGAGAACTCGCGCCCTCTCTTCTCCGGGCCGAAGGCAGTGGTGACGGCGATGCCGACGGCGATGATGGCCGTCGCGATGCCCATGACGGGCCCGTAGGCCTCCACCAGCTCGCCCGACTTGTTCCTGATGAAGTTGCTCTCGGCGAGCGCGTTGACAATCTGGGCCGAGGGGCTGCTGATCATGTTGCCCAGCTGGTAGGTGATGCCCGGGAAACTGCTGCGGAAGGCCGGGGGCGACAGCTCGTTGAGGTGGATGGGGATCACGCCCCACGCGCCCTGCACGAAGAACTGCATGAAGAAACCGCTGGCGGACAGCGAGCGCTCGGTGGTGGGCAGGATCCAAGCCGGGATCAGGGCGGCCGAGATGAGGGCGGCGCAGACGATTGTGCGACGGCGACCGAACCACTGGCTTATGTAGCCGAGAATTGTCCCGCCGACGCAGGCGCCTGCCTTCATGAGAATGGAAGCTCGGCTGGCTCCGGAGTTGTCCAGACCCTTCTCTGTAATCATGAAGGTTGTGTAGCTGTCTTGGGAGGTATGACTGTAGTCTATTGTCCAAGGTTAGCTGACTGGTGCTATGTATCGCTGCCAATCTTGTCGGGAACAGGGCTGTAGGGACTCACAATTGAACCAGGTCATAAGGATAATGCAGTAGATGCACATCTTCCACTCCTGGCCCAGCATGACCTTGGTCTCCTTCCAGAAATGCGAAGCATGGCCACCGGTCTTGCCAGCCTTGCGCGCTTCGACGAACAGCTGCGACTCCGGGAAGCACATGCGGATCAGGCCGACTCCGATGGAAAGGCCAGCGGCAATCCAGAAGACGGTCTTCCATGTCTCGGTGCCGCCGCCCACGCCGAGGTTGGCGCAAGCCGCGCAGACATAGCCGAATGAGTAGCCTTGTTGGAGAATACCAGACATGAGACCCCTGGCGTCCACGGGACTGTTTTCTAATGCCATAGCAATAGCGTTGCCGTAGACACCACCCATGAAAAGGCCGAACAACGACCGAACAGCAAGGAACTGTTGGAACGTCGAGCAGTAGATCGTGGCGACCTGTAACAGCCCGAGGACAATCATGTTGACCACCATCGGCCACTTTCTCCCCCATTTGTCTCCAGCCAGCCCGAACATGGCCGCGCCGATCGAGCGGAGCAGCAGGGTGAGGGTAATGGCCTCGGTGATGCTTGTCTTGGAGACATCATAGTATTTGGCCCTGTAAAGCTTGGCGCATTAATAAATGTTATACGGCTTACTATATCCAGCTCCTATCGGTGCCCGCGTGTCTCTCCCGAAACGGACCTAGCTTAAAGCCACAACATGAGCACGAGGTTTCACGGAATTACTCACAATTTGACAGTCTGGATAGAAAGGGCGTGAAAATCGAAAGCATCGGCAGTCCAGGCTGCGAAACCAACGATGAAAAAAAGCCAATCCTTAGCAGAGAGCTGGGCCATCAGGCTGACGGGGTTCTTCAGCGGGATCGGCTTCGCCCACTCGCATGAGGATTCGCCATCCGGGTTGGTAACGACAACGCGCTGCTTCCAAGTGAACAGGTCACGAATGGATTGGCTGGCCGTTGGGATTACTCCCTTGGCGATGGGGTCAGCCGGCTCATGAGTCGTCTCCATGGCGGGCGGGCGAGGGGTGGCTTTTTAGTGCTGTTGAACAAGGAGGCTTGGAAGAAGCTTGACAATTCTCTATACAGCTTGGCCTTGAGAGGAATGCTCCCGACTGCACAATGGGTTGGGGCTAATGTCGATAGAGAGCTGGACTTCAAGACGGACAAGACATCTCGGTGGTCTAGGCGCGGGAAGTAGGTGCCTCTATATACACTCGGCTCTCGCCTCCCTCCCTTTGCACTCCAGCTGACTAGCGCGACGCCATCTTGATAGCACTTTACGAAACTGGGTACAACCGGGTGGGCATGGGGGAACTCGGAAGTCTGCAAGTGGCCGCGTAGGCTGTCCGTGTGCGCGCGTGTGCTGATGGTTTCGGCACATCGTGACACAGCCAATATGCAGAAGAGACAACGGCTGACGAGGGGAGTACTTCGTCTATGGCTCTGCCAAGTGTCTTAGCTGTTTGCCAAGTGCTGGCCAAGATGAGGGGGCATGTCGTTGGTTCCTTTGCGGTCAGCAAGGGATGCATCTCGCTAAGTGCTGTGATTGGGCGGCCATGGCTAAGGCCTCATCTGTGGCTCGAAGAGTCTTCCCCATGGGGTCGCCATGGGGCCGGGACTTTGTCTGGTTGCAGTCGTGTCCACCCCAGGTTATGCTCCACACGGGGTTGCTGGACCCAGCAGAACGGATCAATGTTAACGTTTCAATAATAATTTGGGGTCCACTCTGGGGTTGGGGACCAGGTTTAGTCACGCCATTGTTGGGGCTCACGGAGTCAGTCGCCTCCTACAAAAATCCACGACTCTATGATGGCTGCCAAGGGAGGATGCAAATCTGGCTGACAATCTACCAATTACCTTGAGCACTAGACAAATTCTCGGATGAACGCCAACCTGCATGTGCCCGGAACTACGTCGCCCAGGCAGATCTTCAAATCCTTCACAAGCCAGATCAAGGAAAGCGAGATGCGGCTTTTTTTGACTCGAGATGCATCTCAGATACATCACAATCAGGAGAATATGACACTGTCGTGCAGCAAGACGTCCATTCCAGAGCCTGCTACTGGAAGGCGACGGTGCTGGGCGGAGGTGCGCTACTCAGCGGTGTGCTTCCTCACCGTCAACCAAGACGGATGGCTGATGCCCGTCCAGCTTGGGAACTCTTGTTGACGCCACTTCCTCTTGGGGGAAGCTTGTGTCGTGCTGGGTCTTGGACCAACGCCGTTGATGTATCACAGTTGCCCGCTTTTCTTTCGGGAAATTTCCACCTCGGGCAGCTTGGCGGCCATGGGGAGCTCCCAGCTGAGAAGGAGCCGGTTGGTTGACCCTGGACCTTTTGCGCGCCTGGTATCGGCTAAGGAGCTGACTCCCGGCACTCATGAGCCAATTTTTCGGCATACTCAGATAGGCTTACTGTGGCAGCTTGGCTTTATATACTTCCCGGACTGCAAGGAAGACCACTCGAAACACGATAAGTAACGAAGCCTGGCCCATGATTCTAGTCCTGAGCGTGTCTCGTATGATTATAAACTGCAAACTCAAACTCAAAAGCAATGGGCTAATACTACCTTTCTGCGCAGTTGCAATTTGTGAATCTTCAATGTTCCGACGGATGGAAGCTGCCCCATCCCCACGCACAAACACGAATTCTGGGCTGTATCCACACTCATTTGTCCCTTGTTTAGCGGGTCGGAATGCGGGTACGGCATGTCAAACCTGGACCACGTGTGAGCCCGCGACACGATTGCCGTGAAAAGCTCTCGAAGTGTAGGGAGAAATGTCAATTGAAGAATGCATTAAATGTGAGAAACGTCTTGGAATCTAAATTAAGTAGTTGGCATGAGACTTTGTTCCACCTTTGACGCAACTCAAATCAAGTTTGTTCTGCCCACATCTGTCAAACAAGATTTTCACCGTGTGAGGTTGGCATTGTTTCGATTTCCACAACGGTGAAACTGAGCACTGTTGCAATAGCAACATACCAAGATATAGGGGCTGGCGGCTGGAATTCCCCAGAAGACACCGCATGTTCTTTTGTTTCACCGCACGTGTCAAGCAAGGTCCATCTTCAAGACACCGAGTATTGCATCCCGCATGTGTACGACCTTCGCAGATGAAGTATTCGCCGTATTCACCCGCGCCAAGTGTTGGTCTGGCTTGGGTAATAGCAATTGCTTCAAATTGGTCTTTATTTGTTGGTTCTTGTCTGGTATGTAGGAGGGAAGAAGGGGCTAAAGGCACGTAGTATATACAGCCTTATATCCTCCCCACGGTAACAATAAAGTAAAGCTATCTACAGTAAATATTACTTATCTAATAAGGTATCCTTACTATACTGGTAGTCTTTTCTTTTTATAAGTTATACCTTTTAAAAACTAAAAATAATCTATAATCCCTTTATAACTTAAACTTAAGTCTAACCTATTACTTAATTAGGTATATTATAATAAACTACTTTATTATAATATTATTAAATAAAGATATATTTTTTTATTAGCTATTATTAAGAATTACTTAGTTTATATATTTTTAAGT